>PVIR01039597.1:0-13981 GCA_004026965.1 Petromus typicus
AAAAAATTCATCGTTAGCTATTAGATAAATGAAATTTGAAACAACTCTAAAATACTATCATATTGCACAAAAAAGTGGCTATCATTGAAAAGTCTAGTAATAAATGCTTGTGAATATGACAAAGGAGCTCTTGTATATTTTTTGGTGGGAAGGTAAATTAGTAGAACCACTATTTAAATCAGTGCAAAGATTCCTCAAAAATCTGAAGGTAGGAACAGGATGGTAGCTCTGCTGTGTAGTGGCTGCTTAGCAAGTGCAGAACTTTGACTTTGATTCCTGATATCAAAAAAGGAAATGAAAGGTCTCTAAAAAGAACTTGGAGTAGAATTTCCATCTGACTCAGCCATATGCTGTCAGTTATCTTCTCAAAAGAATTTAAACCGTCATATTACAGGTATATATGTATATGCATGTTTATAGCAACACAACTTCTAATAACTATATTTTGGAAGCAGTGTGTATGTCTATAAGCTGATGAATAGATAAGAAAAATGTTATGCACAATTGGGTAATATTTTTCTATAATAAAATATATATATGAGAGATAAACAGAGGGACAGAGAGTGAAGTAGAAAGCAGATGAATAGGAAGTTCATATAAAAGAACTTCTTGGAAAGAAGTTAATATAAAAGTATTTTAATATATATGTTAAAGGCCGGGGAGTTAGCTCAGTGGTTCCAGCGCCTGTCTTGCAGGCGCAAGGGCCCGGGTTCCATTCCCCGGTAACCACATACAATACTGGGTGTGGAGACCCACACCCAGCAGCAACCAGTACCACATACCACAGTGCCGGGCATGGTGGCTCACACCTGTAATCCCAGCACTCGAGAGGCAGAGGCAGGAGGATTGTGATGTGAGTTTGAGGCTGAGCTCAGGGCCAGCCTGAACCACAAAAGCAAGACCCTGTCTCAAAAAACCTAAAAAAAAAAAAATATATATATATATATATATATATATATATATATATATATGTTAAATTGTTTGATTTATACTTCTAGTTTCTCTTATCTAATTGCAAAGAAAATGTGTTGCTATTATCTATGTAATTCTGCTTTGCAAGTCTCTATTGTGTCTGTCTTGTACTCTTAGTGTCTACTTGGATGATATTGACACATGCATGGTGTATTAACAGTGTTCTTCTCTTATTACTTTGTTAAGAAAATTTGTTTTATTTTTTCATAAAAGAACAAAGAAGCAAGTATAAAAAACATAAGAGGTCTAAGTGGCCAATGAATATTAATTGAAATTAATATTTAAAGGGAAATTTATATTTATTATATATTAGATGAAACAACTTTAATAATTAAGCATTATTGCCTATAATTTTAATAAGAAGAAAATGAATTCCAAAAGGTTATGAAACTTGTGAAATCACAAAGCTTGTAGTTCCAAGGCTTTCATCTTTAAAATATACCTTCTCTTACTGAAGACAGGACGTTATGATGGGCCAATTTTACAGTGTCCTTAGGGACTCTTGGCCTCTCGTATACATTATTTTCTTCAGGGCTGGGGATTAGCTCAAGTGGTTTTTGCTCCTACCTTGGACGAACAAGGACTCAAGTTCAATACCTGATACTGAAAAAAAAGTTGTTTTCCTAGAAGAGTCTCTGGACAGGATTTATAAAATGTTTATAACCAATTAAATATCACAGTGCTAATGAAATATTACTTCCTTGATTTTGCTATGCTATCTAGTTACCATATCCCTACTAACCTAGCCATCTGATATTTCTTCACTAGAAGAAAATAATAACCAGAATGCCCAGGCATGCTGGCACATACAAGGAGGCTAAAGCATGAAGGATGGAAGTTCAGTCTCAGCCTGGACAATTTAGAGATTAAATGAAATCCTGTTTTAAAAAAAAAAGATAAAAAACCTTTCAAAAAGGTTAAGAGTGTAGCTCAGTGAAAATCACCTGAGTTAATTCTCCAATACCAAATACACACAAAGAAAGAAAGAAAGATAAAAAATAACTTTACATCTTCTTTATCAATTTTGTTTGAATTTCCAGCAAACCCATGGAAATGACTGGTAGTGTCTTTAATAATACCCTTGGTCTTGACTCCCTGACACCGCTTCCAGTTTACTTTCACCTCTTTTAGGAGCAGTTTCCCCATTTATAGCAACTAGTGAAGTAATTGCCTCTTTGAGCCTCAAAGCTTCCATATACTATCATGGGTCATTTCTTGAATGCTTTATAACTGGTTTGAAGTGTTATGGGTTCAATTTGAAATACAAGACTCAGTCACACCTTCAGTTACTTTCCTACAAAGGTACTTGCCTTCTAGACTTTCAGACTGTGAGGTATCCACGATAAGAACAAGATCACAAAGAGCTGGGGAGAAAAGAGGGAAATTCTGGGCGTCCACTGGGATCCCAGGGAAGAGGCACAGTGCTGACTCTAAGTCATCTCCCTCCGATCTGCTCTGGCTATGCTAACTGGGAGGACAAAGGAAGAGATAAACAAAATAAATTATTCACTTCTAAGTAGAGAGCAAATTCTTTTGTTTTGTACCACCAAACAGCTCTAAGCCAAAGGAAGTACTGATGGTCTACTTTTTCTAAAGATCTGTAACTGTATGAACTTCTCAAAAAAGGTCTACTTGTTTTGTTAAAAATTTCCACTATAGGGTTCTCTCTCTTCTTTTTTTTTTTTTTTTCTTTATTGGGTATTTTGGTACATTTTAGCTATATGTTATGATCTCATTCATCATTGAGAATTTTTACCTGTACATCACATACCTTCATTCCTATTTTTCCCCTTTCCCTGCTCTCCCTCCAAGAGTGTTTACATTAGCATATTAGTAGATAAATCTGATCTTTGCATATAAATTTAAAAAACATATCCCATTCAATTTTATGTACTGTAAACTATGTTAAATAGATAACAGTGTAAACCAACAATAGTACTAAGAGTAGGGGTTTTATCATGGATGTGTTTACTTATTATTTCAGTAACCCAACTATTATTTACTGAGAACTTAATCGGTGTTACCTGTTATCTACATGACCAGACAGCAGGTCGTATGGGCTGTATGGGCCCAAAGATATAACATTTACTATCTGTCTCTGAAGGAAAAAGTCTGTAACCTTTGGTTTAGAGAATTAACAAGATTATGTCTGGTTTAGTTTCTTGTCTTGAATACTGAGACATAACCTTTTACTTTATGAACTATTTCCCATAGCAGGTATAAAATTGTATCTTTAAAATATGAATTAATAGTAATCATCACTCATGATCGACACATTCTGAGCCAGGAGTCAGCTGTTTTTCTATGCTGGTTATAAGAAGAATGCCACTGACTCACATTGGTATCTACAAAACAGTTACTAACATGAGTTCCCTGTGAAAAATAAAACCTGGGGCATCCAGAGCTTAACTGTCATAACAGCGTGGTCCCAAGCCCATCTCCCTGTTGGAGAGAGACTTGTTCTGAATTCTCCTCTGCTGCCCACACATGAAAGACCGCGTGTTTCTCTGAGTGGCACTTCAGTGAGTCCAGTATGATGTCAGATTAATGTTTTCCAACAAGTCCAGTATGATGTCAGATTATTTTAGAATATTCATAAATATCTTTAAATGTTATTTCACCAGAGCTACACAAGAAGTGCAGTCAGACAGTGAATGGTTGCTCATTTGAGTACATCTTTGCTTTATGAGCACTTGGGTCCAGAGATATAAAGGGACTTTTAGAAATAATATTTAAATGATTTATGCCTTTGTATTTTTGCTATAATACCTGAATGGAATAAATTCAGGGGTTCAGCTCTCACCCAGTCCTGTGCATCCAGAACAATATGAAGGCTATATGCGTTCTGTAAGATGCACAATAGTAAGTGCTTTATTTTATGTGTCATCCACCTCTTAAAAGAGAGGGAGAGGCTAAGTAGGTAACCACCCTCAATGACGAGTCACAGTGTTTAAACCCTGTTCCATTAATTCGAATGACATTTTGACAATAGCATGCTGTCAGCCCAATGGTTTGACCTGTACAACAACCTCTAATTATTACTAATTAAATAATTAATTATTCATAGAAGTGCATGCCATTAGCATAGCAGAGATGTGTTGGAATATGAGTTATGTGAGGTTTATGAATCTTCAGAAAATAGATTCTTTAATAAATTAATAAAGGGGCTCTGGGGTTTCATTAAAAGGTGGCTGGAGGGTGTGCTTGCCTGTTTCCAAGGAGACCACAGGTGGTTCGCTGCTTTTTTTTTTAAGTTAAACTTGTTTGGGCTAGATGATTTTTTTCACCCTTTTCTCACTGCTCTGTCCTCGGGCAGAGAACGGAACATTTTAATGAAACCCCTGTTGTCTTCATATCACTTTGATCCCCCTGTGTTCTCTCCAGTCTACACATTGGCCAGGCGGATGAAGGGTTTCAGATTTTCCCTCCAGTATTAAAAACTGTGGCATGCCCTCCATGAATAAACAACATTGCAGTGGAGACCCAGGGACAGGCAAAGGCAGAGCAAACAAAGGGAAGAAGGAAAATGCATAAATTCAAATGACACCAGCCTCATTTACCCACTTAATTACCCTGACTCCTGACTCTCTTAGCCACTGCGATTATTTTTCCAGTTTGTCCTGATTTAAAGAACTTGGAAAAAGAGGCTCATCCATTTCTTTCTCCCCTTCAACAATCTCTTTGCCACATGGAGTTCCACTTCTCCGTTATCTCACCCTAATAATGATCATGGTAATATTAATATCTTCCAGCACTGTTCACTAAATAGTGATAAAAATAGTAATATTAATGTTTTCTAACATCCATTTTTGATGCTCTGAGGCACATTATAAATTCTGTCTTTGTTTAAGCAGTGGGGAACCCACAAAATATCATTACAGTTATCATTAGAACTCAAGGGCACTCTTCAGAAACTGAAACCTAAGCGGGGCTATGTCAGCAAGCATTCCAGGACCATGAGTGGAACAAAAAATGAAAAAAGAGAATTTTTATACTGCTTCAAAATTTGACCTATTTTGGAAGGCATGGATTTCTGTTTTTAAAAACCTGATGTTCATCTTCAGAGAGGTCAGGGATGTGGTATTTTTTAACATGGCCACCATCAGTCTTTTGAAATCAGTACATCTAATTCACCTTTCCTTCCACCATCTTTCCTCTTCCTTTACGAACAGGAAGGGAAATAAACCCTTCCTCAACAACCTTGATTAGGTTTCTGTGACTCAGGAACCATAGCACTGTTCCCCTGAGTGACACCTCCTTCAGGTGAGGGTTGGCATAAAGCAAGGAGGAAAATTGCAAGTTGTAAAGGGCCAACGAGGAAATGCTGAGTACATTTTCATTGCTAACAGGGCCTGCAAAATGGAAACAAGGCTCTCCCTAGAAATACCTAGAAGAAAATGTCCTTTAATGGTGGAGTGAATTTCCGGTCATTTCCTTTTACTTTCACTGTCCCCACCCAGATAAATAGCTGTGAGCCCTGCAGAGGCTGCCCTCACATCTCCTGGCTGCCAGTCACCATGAGCCCAGGAGCTCTATACACTTAGGGCTCAGTGTCAGCTGGCTCCAGCCTAAGTTCAACACTGTGCAGCTTTCCCACTCCCACTGTTAGACTAGTTTGTTTATTTTTCTGTTTATAAATTCATTCCCTTCATTTTTTAACTCTCATCTCCTCTTCCTGGTCACACTCCATTCCACTCTTTTTTTTTTTTTTTTTTTTTTTGAGACAGGGTCTCGCTTTGTAGTTGAGGCTGGCCCTGAGCTCAGCCTCCAACTCACATCACAGCAACCCTCCTCCTCTCCCTCCTATGTGTTGGGATAACAGGCCTGAGCCACCACACCCAGCACTGTAGTATGTGGTACTGATTGTTGGTGGGTGTGAATCTCCACGCCCAGTATTGTTGTATGTGGTTACTGGGGATTGAACCCTGGCCCTTGCACTTGCAAGACAGGCACTGGAACCACTGAGCTAAATTCCCAGCCCTTCACTTGTTTTCTTGAAGTTGCTAAATGTTTCCCTTCTTTTCAGTTTTTGAAATTTAGCAGACTACATAGATGGCACTGTTATTTTATAAGTATCTACATTGGAACATACAATCAAGAGAGGTAAAATAATATCACCCATTAACTTAATTACTAACACAAATGGATGTTTACTAATGCTTATTATAAAAATAAGAATCATTTTAGGAAAATATTAACTCCCATAGGCCTCCAGAGCCCTACACTCTTTTCTGAAAAATGAACTCAGGGAAGATTAAAGCCTTAATTGAACACACGCTTTATTTCCGTATTTAGCTTTCCAGACGACATTCTTTTAATGTAAAACCGACATTCTGGCATCACTCTCATGCCCACAAGAATCGAATAATCAACAACAGTTTATAATAACATTGCACTAGAATAATTAATAAAATCTGAAGTTCAGTGAGAAGAAATGTATGTTTTCCCCAACACCATGAGGAGATAGTCATTTCCATGTGTGATATTTAGAAGGTTTAAAGCTATAAATAATTAGAGAAAATACTTAGGTATTGGGAGATTTGTCATGACTTCGCCCAGTCTACTTTGGTTTTCAGTTTTTCTTCACTCTTTTGCTCTGTTTCAGCAGGTAAGACTCGCTCAGGATTGCTGGCGCTCCAAAGTACTCATAACTTGAAGCACGTTCTGGGCAATGATATCAAGATAAAAATAACAGTGGTTTCTGTTGCTACAATGATTATTTGCATTATTAAAGATAAATATCTATTAGCTCTAGCTTTGTGAAAAGAAGGAACCAGGTGATCTCTGGAAATTCCTCCTAGGCTTCTGAGTCCATCACTGACTTACCAGCCTAAGGACAGTATCTACATACTGTTCTACAGTAGAATGTTCTGTGAAATTAAGGCAAGGGTCACTTAATACCATTTTTACACACAAAGAGTTGACAGTATAGTGATATTTAAGAACACTATTGTCCCATATCTAAGCCAATAAATAATACTAATTGGGACTCACTGCAATTGTCTTTCCATAAAATGTGGAAATGTAAGTTTACAAGTAAAAATCTAGTCTGATTTAGAATTCTTGATGGAGGTGTAGGTGGTCAAAAGTACTATGGATTGACTGCCATTTAACCGAAACAGTGCCCATAACACACACTGCAGCGTCTTCCCCTCTCAATACACTGAAAAGCACTCAGGAAAGAGGACTTCTAGATCTGCTTCAGAGACCAATAGTAACAATGGGTTAAATGCACTGAAAGTGAGCAGGAGTACATTGAGAGAAGTTATGCCAATATGTCTTTTCAATTTTCAGTTTTTAAAATTTAAAATTACTGTATACTTTGATGCAGTTTTCATCTATGTAATATTAAATAACTGCTGAACCATCATTTACTATGTTTCTCCATGGCATTTTCCTTTAATTAGAAAATATTACCATTATTAAAATTAATTACATAATAAAGATACTTCTTGTTAAAAGGGAAATAATTATCGACTGAAGTTCTTCCAGTGTTCCTCAAATGTTGCTTACACTTGTTGGTCTTGTTTTAGTTCCTTCATAAGTGGTATTTAATATTTTTCAGACACATGTGTACATATCATTTCCTGAATGAATAGAAAAGTCTTTGGAGTGGACCACAAAGAGTTTTTTTTCTTTTAAACATATTTGGTTCTTATTTCTGTCATAATAATTACCATAAATTTAGTGGGTTAAAATAACACAAACTTATTATCATATTTCTGTTGTTCAGAAATTCAACATGGTGTCCCCCTACTCTAATCAAGAAATTAGCATCGCTGTTTCTTCCCTGGGAACTCTGAAAAATAACTTATTCCTCTGACTTCTCCAGCTCCTGGAGTCCATTACTATTTCTTGGCTTATACCCACCACCCTCTCCCTTTTTAAAAGCAAGAATGTTTCTTACTCATGTTCTTCCTCCTGTAGTCATATCACTCTTTCACCATAGCTAAGAAATTTTTTTGGTTCTTTAAAGATCCAAATGATTATACAGGGCCAACCTAGTAATCCCAGATATCACTTCAGCCCAAGGTCCCATTCTTGCATATCTAAAGGCTCCTTCACTGGTGGTATGGATATATCTGGAAGTCATTGCTTTACCTACCATAGTTGCTGTGTGGATAAGATATTTTGTAAAGAGAGTCTTGTCTATAAAAGACAAAAGCTCACAAGGATTTGCAAGGATTCATCTAGAAATACATGGCACAATTGCTAGACAATGAAAGATGATACACTGCGGACTATTTCCAGTGGTATAAGCATGGGTGGAGAGACTCCAGGGACGGTGAAGAAAAACAGGCAATACTAATTTTCAGCTGATGGACAGAGGATCAAGGAGTTAAGAAAGCCTGACACTGTGGCTTCGTATGATATGGAAGTACTCAGACTGGGATGACTCAGCAGGTATACATTTTGTGAAATAAATAGCCAAACACTAGTTTTTACATGTCCTCTTCAATCTCTTTCCAGTGTCATCACAATTAACTTTCCCTTGTTGTCCCACTGCCCATTGGTTGAATTCAACCAGCAGAAAACTATAAAGCAACCCACTGACATAGTACTTTAGTACAGGACAAAACAGACTACCGTGAGAACTAGAACTGAGAGACCAAGTGGAAAACTCTAGCACAGGTCACAAATGGCGCATCATCTTAGAGCAGTTAGGCCCAACTTGGAATAGATGAAGACAAAGAAGCAAAAATAAATATTTAGATTGGATAGAACAAAAGAGTTCTATGGAACTTCTTTCCACTTAAAGCCCGTATGTCCCAAAAAATATATATATATATTTTTGAGTCAGGGTGTCACTTTGTAGTTCAGTCTGGCCCTGAGCTCAGCCTCAAACTCACATCACACAATCTTCCTGCCTCTGCCCCCCAAGTGCTAGAATTACAGGAGTGAGCCACCATGCCTGCACTGTGGTATGTGGTATTGATTACTGCTAGGCGTGAGTCTCCACACCCATTATTGTATGTGGTTACTGGGGATCGAACCCAGGTCCTTGCGCTTGCAACACAGGTGCCGGAACCACTGAGCCAAACCCTCGGCCCCAAAATTTTTTGAGCAAACCAGAAAGGCAGGAGGCAACTAGAAGTCAGAATTCATCAGAGTGACTCACTAAGACAGTCAACTGAGTTTCCATTTTGTTTATTTATATCCTCTCTGAATGCCAAGAGAGGAAGCAAAAGTATAATGACAGTAATATTCAATGGGCTTTTTAGCTGCATGTTCTTTAGAAGTAGTCTGCAGCGAAAAAGTCCATTCAAACAGAATTTTTGTGACTCAGTCCCTTTCTATCCCATAATGTGAATGCTTCTACTGGATCGTTACACAAAGTAGCATTTTAACTGTCTCTCTTGTTCAGTCTAAAATTAGGTTCAGCCTTCTTTGGCTTCTTAACCCAGTGATCCAGGCAGCCTCGTACAATAGGTCAGAAATGTCCCTAAAAAATACTTAATCTATGTAGCTAGTGGGACAGTTGGGACAGTTTGGAGCAGGGTCGGACTTTTAATGTGGTCATGATAGGATGGAAAGGTAGATTTTTGATCTCTCAGAAAAGTATCACAGATGCTATTTTTCCCTCTTTCTATTCTACCAAAACTGTAGGCCTCTCATTGCTTACATTTTACCTGGCAGTCTAAACTTGGAGAAATCATCTGAAGGTGTAACCACAACACAATAACACTTCAGTAGTTTTTCTTAGCATTCTTTACTCCATAAGACCCTTGCTGTGCTAAGCCTGAGCCAGGGCTGGCCTTGGAAACCAGTGCCAGTAGAAGACACAAATACATTTTATAAGCCTCACCATACCTCTAAGAAGAAAAAAAAAAAAACAACTTAGTTAAAACTAAAAGCTAAGCATAGGATCTGGCTTGTCTATATTTTATATAGCCTGGACTAGGCTATATCTGGACTCAAAGACTTCTTCAGCCACGGTAATATATAGAAATTTATTTACCCAATGTGTGATATTAACATCAACTCTCACAAGCAGGAACGAGTTCCTTGTACATAATAGTACAGTGACCCATTTGCTAAGGTAAAGAAGTAAGAGATTCACATGGTATTTGTCAATTGACAGAACTTCTGTAAGGAACGAGGCCTGAATACTGTACAAGTTAATGCTCCCAAAGCTCCTTTCTAAGCCTATACCACTACTCTTGTGTTTCAGTGAATTTACATGTCTAATTTCCTTAACTTGTGTCTGTGGGGACTTCTGATGCTAGCTTTAGCTGGCTATAGGAAATTGAATTGGGTGAAGTACCAGAATGTGAATGAGGATTATGAAGTCTTTTGAGTCCTTGGCCTTACTCTCAGACTTATGAATGGGATGAAACAGGAATACGAACACACTGGCTCGAGCCCTCTTTCCAGTCAAGCTTCAGTCATGTCAGTACTCATGACTCAAAGACTATGTTACCTCATTTTCAGACCTGTCTTCTACTCTAAGGTGTTTCCAGCTTTGCCGACTCTTATTTTGAAATATATTCTGGGAATGCAACTAAAATGGTAAATGTTACATACTTGTAACTTTTATGCGAGGAGAGATAGACTAAATACACATCACACCAGGGCTTCTGTAGTACTCTGTCTCCCAAGGGCATCCTCTGTAACAAAAGTCTGTCTAGCTGATGTGCTGCTCTTCCTATTAGGTCACACATCACAAATGAATATTATACATACACATATAAAGCATAACAGGATTGCATGTAAGCACACACAATCCCCATAATATGTATGTGAATAAACACTCAAAATATGTACATGTTTTTTAAAACATCTTTGTGATATCACACAAAGCCATGGAACACATGTACATATATATGATGCAAATATATACACATAGTCAAAGGTGCATAGCATACACAATATACAACATATGCATGTAGTATGTGTATTTTTCTGTATTTGAGTAATTTGTACAAGGTATGTATGATAGGGCACCTTTGTGAGTAGATAAATATATATATATAAAATAAATATCATTTATGCAAACATATTTATGCATCATATATTGTATAAATACTATTATAATGCATAATATGACTCAATAGAATACAAACACTATAACATATGCTTATGCTATGTGTCTTGTGTATGTACACATACATAAAACAGTGTGGATAAATAGATATACCATGCTTATATACAATAATTTATAAAATATTAATATGTGATATATTAATAAACCCAGGTGCGTTTTTATTCAAATATTTATTGATACATTATGACTGACATCATCATCATCGCATTCAACATTGAGAGTTTGTACCAGAATATGAAGTGACTTGATTCTCATTTTTCCTTTCCTCCACCCACCCTGCAACACCCACCCCTATATACATAAGATTTGTTTCCTTTTTTCCTTATTACTATCGCATTCTTTTTCCTGTAGTTATTTACATCTACACCCTCTTTCCTTTTAAATATTTTCTATTTTGCAATATCAACTATGCATACTAGAACTCAATTACATCTTCATTTTCTCATACGAGAGAAATGATACTGTATCTACACATCTGTGACCTATTTCACTTATGAGGTTGTCCTCAAGGTACATCCATTTGAGTATGAATGACTCAATTTTATCATTTTTAATGGCAGAATAATACTCCATTCTATAAAAGAATCACATCTTCTTTATCCAGTCTCCTGTTGATGGACATTGTGGTTGTTTCCAAGATTTAGCAATCACAAAGTGAGCTGTTATAAACATGGGTGCACATGTGTCACTGTGATATGAATCTTTTAATTCTTTTGGGTGTATACTTAGCAGAGCAATGTCCAGGTCAAATGGGACCTCCAATCCTAGCTTTTTGAGGAATCTCCACACTGATTTCCACAGGGATTTTATGAGTCTACATTCCCACCAACAGTGGAGAAGTGTTCCTTTATCTCCACAGACCCAAGTGCCTTTTAATGTTACAAATACAGTTCCCTTTCTGTTCTAAGTTGAAGTTCATAAATATAAAATATCTGTATGTAATTTATCATTTAATAAAATGACTTTTTCTAAAGGGGAAATAGAGAGAAGCAACTGATAATAAAATATCACCTATTACAAGTTGAAAAATCTTGGGCATGACTACACTAGAACTCTCAATGATTAATCAGATTTTTTTCTTTACTGACTTCAAATGACTACCTTTGGGTTAAGAGCTATAAAAAGATCAGAAGTTATCCTACTTAAGCCAAACAGGAAAATAAGAGAACAGATGAAGAAGCAAATACTAGAGTAAAAACTAACATTAATCTGTATAATAATAGACCAGATTTATTAACATATTAAAAGAGGAAGTGAGAAATACTCTGAATGAAGGAAGATAGCTAGCCAAAAACAGTACCAGGTCTTGCAGACACAGATGCCTGCTGGAATCTGAAATACAGAAATCATGAGGAACATAAAACAACTTTTTAGTGTCAGGCTGTCAACACACTGAAGGGCTTTAACGCTGCTGTTTGCACTCAGTCCCAACAGCTTACCCAAATGCTGGGACCACAAAATTTGCTCCTCAAAATCTCCAAAGCAGGGCCGAGGAGTTAGCTCAGTGGTTCCGGCGCCTGTCTTACAAGCGCAAGGGCCCAGGTTCGATCCCCAGTAACCACATAACAATACTGGGTGTGGAGACTCACGCCCAGCAGCAACCAGTACCACATACCACAGTGCTGGGCGTGGTGACTCACGCCTGTAATCCCAGCACTCGGGAGGCAGAGGCAGGAGGATTGTGATGTGAGTTTGAGGCTGAGCTCAGGGCCAGCCTGAACCACTAAGTGAGACCCTGTCTCAAAAAAAAAAAAAAAAAAAAAATCTCCAAAGCACACTCAGGGCTAGGTCTCTCTCCTATGAGACCTTGATGTACAGAACAGACTAACTACTGCTTCTGCCCACATCTTCACTCTCTGCTTTATGGATTTGAATGGGAAATGTCCTTTTTTCTTTGAAAACTTGTCTCTTTAAGTCATAATTCTTTTATGTCTATATCTAAAACAGTGCTACAGTTTCTTATATGCTTAACTTTCATATTATAAAATAATGTAGATGAGTTTGGATATTTGGAATATTCAGTTCTGTCAAGGAAGTTTGAAAATACCACAAGTATGATTCAATGTCGTTTTCTAACAATTCATTTTATCTAAATCAAGGCCATTGCCCAAGCATTATTCAAACCTCGAAAGCACAGGGTTTTCAATGACCACTTTGATTCAGTGTATCATTAAAGAACCCTGACTAAGCAACAGAAAGAGAGCACAAAGATTCCATGAATGGAAATGTTACATGAAATGTGGGAAACAGGCTCTGTCCAAATTTCTGATGGTCAGATAGGTGGAAAAGTTATTATGCACATATGGTTCTGAACAAAATATTAGCACTTCATGTTTCAAAGTGAGTCGGTTCACAGTAAGAACCACTACACATAGTATCTGCTCCTGAATTGATCCTGTATGACAATATAGGAGGAAAGGCTGATCCTCTTTGTATTTACCAGTGATTATTTGATCACAGCAAATATTAATTTTGTGTAGTACATTTGTGAATCCCAGGCATTTGTCTAGATATGTCACCAACACTAAGGTACTTAATCCTAATAACAATCTTCTATATAGTCAACTTCCAAATTATAGATGAGAAATAGAACAAAGAGAATTGAATAACTTGTCCATGCTTTGATATTATTAAAAGATAGAAGTAATTTTAATCATGCAATCAGGATGTGTAGACTCACTTTTCTTTTAGCCAGTAATCCCTGCTCACTCTATGACTTATCATTTGCTCTCCTTGAATTGTATCACCTGTGCTTAAAAACCTAGAGAAGAACTTGGTGACCAACCTGATCTTGACACTTGACTGTCAAGATTTATCCCCAAGAAGTTTTGTTTTTCAGTGAGCCTTTTAAAAATGATTATTTTGTGTAAAATCAGCTGATTGCCTATCTTATGCAATACTCACCTTGAATAATGGAAAAAATCTCATTCTAATGTCCAATAAAAATAGGAACTACTCAACAGG
>PVIR01039598.1:0-13818 GCA_004026965.1 Petromus typicus
GGGGGGGTGGTAGGGTGGGTGGGGCTATGGGAAAAAATGAGAATTAAGTTGTGTCTTATACTGGTACAAATCCCCATTATGGAGTGCAATCATGATGTGTATATTTAATGTACCAATAAAGATAATTTAAAAAAAAAGGAATATCCAGAGAACAAGAAAGAACTCTTATAAAATAAAAATATAAAGTAGATTTTAACATTTTAAAGATAAAGTGGAGAAGTCTTCCCAAAAGTAGACAAAGGGACAAAGAATTTTAAAATAGAGATAAAAATATTAATTTAAAGGAAATTAATCTAGAAACTCTCTATAAAACTAAAATTCTCTCAAAGTAAAATGTTTAAAACTCTACCTACTGAAAAAATGCTCCAATGTTCTCTATTTCCTGTAACTGTAGTGTCTAATATGGTAGCCACTAGGTCATGTGGCTAGCAAGTACTTAACATAAAGTTACATAAAGTGAAAGATATTATTACAATAAAATATTTATTGGCTCTTAAGGATAATATGAAAATCACTGATGAAAAATACCTCAGTATTATTATACTGATTACATGTTGAAATAATATTTCACATACATTAAATAAAATAATATAAAAATTGTGAAGAAAATTAAATGCTGAGAGCGATATCAACCTATGTTGTCCTGAAGCTGGCACTACTCATAAAAACTCATCCATGCAGAGCTATTCTCCAGCAGTGATAGAGGAGGGTACAGGCAGTTTCCAACTGAGGGCAGGAACTGAGCTAGAATGAAGAAATGTTGGCATGGGCCAACATTTGAAGGGAATGGACACATCTTCTTTTTCTATTTTCCTGATGGCTCTATGTCTCATAACCCTACTTTGAGTGTCTTCTCATCAGAGTCAGCATAAAAACTTTACAATAGTCATCGGAAAAGCATCTCTTTCAGTGACTGTCATAAAGAGCATCCTTTTCCCATGTCCCTTTCACCTCAACACAGCTCTATTTCTAACTCTGTGATTTTCAGTATTTTACACAGAATAAATAGAGCTCTGCAACTCATTTTTGTTACATGAGAAGGCTTTTCAATAGGTCCAAATTCTGAAAATATAGCATGCCAAAAGGCCAAAAGTACAGTTTTAAAATGGTCAAAGAATCAAACAGCTCATAAAAAAAATCAGCTGTTTTCTAATACAAGAAAACATGTGAAATCACACCATTAAAAATATAAAATAAAACAACTTAAATATCGTCTTAATTTATAAAATTGGCAAAAATTAAAAGTCTGATAACTCCATATATGGTGAAGCAATAAAGGCATTCTCATACATTGCCATTGAGAGTGTGACTGATATATTTCAATGGACAGCAATGTGGAAACATATAGAACAGATTATTAAAATGTGCTTACTCTTTGACCAGCCTTTCTACTTTTAGGAATTTATTCTACAGAAGCACTTGCAAACATGTCAGAAGAAAAAGGATTAGAAAAATGTGATTATTTCATTGGGGTTTGGCGAAATAGAACACTATGCAATTTCCTGTAAATTTTAATCAAGATATTTTGCAAATATCTTGTTAAGTGAAAACAAAAAAATCGGAATGGTACACATACAATGATATGCATGCAAAAAAAGGGTATAATCATATATCCAATTTTGACTATAGAAAATAAAATTTTAGGTGCTGTGGATAGAGGTCAGTGGCACCATGCACCTACTTGGCAAGCCCAAGGTCCTGAGCTTGATTTGTGGTACTGAAAAAAAGGTAAATGTTTTTAAAATAGAAAATAAACCACAATTAGAGTGAAAAGACAACCTATAAAACGGGAAAAAAATTTTACCAGCTCTTTCTCAGACAAAGGACTACTACCTAGAGCATATAAAGAACTTTAAAAAATTAGGGTCTCCAATTTAAAGATCTAATTCAAAAATCACATCAGAAATGAAGAGACATTTTCAGATGAAGAAGTAAAGGTAGCTTTGAAATATATGAAGAAATATTCAATATTCCTGATCATTGAAGGGGTAAAATGAAGATGAAAACAACAGTGAGATTCCATGTCACTCCCCAAACAATGGCTGCTATCAGGAAATCAACCAACAACAAATGATGGTGGCGTTGTGGGGAGAGAGAAACCCTTGTGCACTGTTGATGGGAATGTAGTGTAGGCTATTACAACCACTGTGGAGGTCAGTGTGGTGGTTCCTCAACAAACTAGGGTTAGAAGTCCCATTTGACACAGCTAATCCTTTGCTAGGTATATATCTGAAAGACTTAAAAGGATCATACCACAGTGACCTATGTGTACCCATGTTTATAGCAGCTTAGACTGTAATAGCTAAATCTTGGAAACAGCCCAAATATCCATTAATGAGAAACTGGATGAAGAAGTTTTTTATTTTGTTTTGTTTTGTAACATAGAGTATTAGCCATAAAGAATGATAAGTTTGAGTTATTTATACTCAAATGCAGGTACCTTGAGGACATACTCATAAGTGAAATAAATAGGACACAGAGATGTAAATACCATATCTTTTCTCCAGTATGAAAAACTAAAGGTGTAAATGAATGCCAAGATATATGATAGGTTATGTGAATTAGGAAGAAAATGTGCAAAAGGAAAAGGAAATGATTGGTAGGGGGAAAATTGACAATAAGGAAAGGAAACAAAGCTTATGTATATAGGGGGTTAGAGTTGGAGGGAGGGCAGGGGAAGGGTAAAAATGAGAATCAAGATATGTCATGCACAGGTAAAAATACTCAATACTGAATGTGATCATAATGTATGTATAAAATGTACCAATAAAATCAATTATAAAAAGAAAAGAAAATTCTAGTGATGTGCAAGAATTTAGTAACTGTGTTTTGTAGGATCCTCAAAAGCAATCTTCCATTGCACTTAAGCGTGCATGCCCTAGTGCCAAATCCAGTCTTTTCTTCATTTCCTGATTCACCAACTTTTTTGTAGGCAATCAGAAATACTTCTCATGCCCCGCTCTAGTACCTTTCTGTACAATGTTAGGTATTTTGGAAGCATAATCGTTCCCCCAACATATTCTGATGAATTATTTTATTTTGGTTCTGTTGTTAATGGCTTCCTGGAATAACTTCTGTTGTAATATTTTAAGAAGCACTTTTATAACTTGAAGTTAAAAGTAGGCATTTGTTTAGGAGTGGATGCTGACCAGAGGACAAGGGTTGAGACAGATGGAGCCAATCTTCATGTATTTATGGCTTTTCAAATGCTCTGCACTTGGCAAAAACTCCAGTAGTAAATGCAAGATCCAATAAAAACTAATGTCACTCATTGAAATTAAGGTCTCAAATCCTTCAGAACAAGGCCCCACAAAGAGCTGCTTTAAAGTCTGAGGTTTTGAGAATTTAAAACTGGAACTAGGATTTCTGTAAACTTTGGAGGTTATATATTAAAAAGAAAATACAGCATTTACTTTTATAACTTTTCCCTCAAGCTCCACCTCACCTCCAAAAGCTAGCAGTTTCCACAGGTTTAAATTTCTCCCTTGGATACATTCCTACTATTGGAAGAAAAAGATAAGGCCAATATCCAATCAGAGGGAGGGTTAGATTATGTAACTCTTTTTGCAAGAGGTAAAAAATGAATAAGGACACAAGTTGATGGAGCTTTCCAGAAGTAAGAGCAAGGCCAGAAAGCCTCAATGGAGCCACTGATTTCTTTGTTGGACGTGATGACATTGGGGTAAAACAATAAGATGAGAGAAATAAAGCTTTTGAAATCCCTGAGAAACCAAAGCCTCATGTATCTGTTATGGCAGCCTTACAAATGAAGACTTCTGCCAGGGTAATCTAAGTGGGGACCTGGAACACTGAAAAGTCTTCACTTCCCTTTATGCCAAGGCTTTTAAATGGTGAACTGTCCATTTTTGTTGCTTTTCAAAGGAGATGACAAATAAAGACTGCTTATGAAACGGCTGGTGCTTTGAAGGAAAGGGAAAGGTACCTGCTGACAGATATGAAAACATACAAGTTCACAGACTTCGAACCATCCTCAGCACCTCCCATACATCATAAGCCACATTTCATATTTTTATCTCTGGATACAAAAATTGTCACCATATTTCTTCAGCATGTTCACGATCTTTCCTACCTCTGTCATCTAGAAACATAAATACACATATTCAATTACTAGGCAACACTCTTACCTTCTGCTCTGAAGCTTTATTTAGTACATTGTACCTATGACACTGTATTTTCATATTAAAGGCAAAGTATGAAATATTCTTCCTAGTAATGTAGGGTGCTAGTGCCCACATAAGCAAATGCTCCCCAAATTCTGACTCTGTTAACATCTCATACTATTTCCCCATATTTTGGATAGCCTTGTAATCTCAACAGAAAACCACCATAAGTTTGAAGCCTTGTGGAACCCCAAGGAAAATGTACAAGTGATTACAGTTTAAGCAGACATCATTCTTCAGAAGACCAGGCAACGATACCAAAACAGTAAGAGCCATGTCATTTATTCTTTCATGTGGTGCACACAGATCAAGCACCTGCTATACAGCAACTATATTGCAAAAGGCAAGGAACACAAAACTTGCTGTTGAGAGGATTAAAGCCAATTAAGAGGAGACAGATACATGGGGCAGGGATTTAGCTCAGTGGTTCCGGCGCCTGTCTTGCAAGCGCAAGGACCAGGGTTCGATCCCCGGTAACCACATACCATACTGGGTGTGGAGACTCACCCCAGCAGCAACCAGTACCACATACCACAGTGCCGGGCGTGGTGGCTCACGCCTGTAATCCCAGCACTCGGGAGGCAGAGGCAGGAGGATTGCTGTGATGTGAGTTTGAGGCTGAGCTCAGGGCCAGCCTGAACCACAAAAGCAAAACCCTGTCTCAAAAAATCTTAAAAAAAGAAAAAAAAAAAAAGGAGGAAACAGATACAGAGAGAGATGAGTATATTAGTGTGTGCTGATTTTAATGCACACAGTTTACATAGGATATTTAGGAAACCTGGAGTGATATTTAAGGAATGAATAGGTATTAACCAACGAGGTGGTAGTAGGGTGAGAAAATGTGGGCATTCTGACTGTATACCAAACAGTGAACTGCACAAGCAAAAGTACAGAGACATAAAGCAGCTGAACATGTTCAGGGAAAAGGAAGCAATTCTGCACAGCTTAGCTAAAGAATAAGCTTTGAAACCTGAAGTAAGTAAATACAGTTTTGTTAATGACTCCCACGTTCCCCATCAATCCCTATATACCCATTCCTGTGTGACTTTGTATTTTTTTTCCCATCCTCTGAGCCAGTTTAGCCATTTGACTTGTTCTAGAAAGTGTAACCCCAGAGATTGTGAGGCTTGAAAAGTGTGTATTCATTGAAGTTTGTCCTCCTTTGTTGTTGGTAATCACAACTGCCACTGTATGAATGAAAACTGCAACCAGCATATATATACAGTGTCAATTAACTGGAAAATGCAGCTCAGCATACCCATTTTGTTATTACTGTGGGCAGCTGAAAATTGATTTTTTTCTCTTACTTCATATAGGCAAATTGCATTTCATGAATAAACTGCTAACCCATTTGCTTTAGGAAATATCAGTTCCCCATGCAAAGAAGAAACACAGTTTTGTGGTTATAGTGTCAGGCCCTGGAATTGGCCTGACCTGGGTTCTAATCCAGGTTCTACCACTTATAAAGTGTGTGAATGTGCACAAAGTTTTCTAGTCTCATTGAGACATAGTGTCCTCATCTCTACAATGGAGAATGCAAATACAGCTCACAGTGTTCTGAATGCAGAGTTCAGCTATTATTTCATTTTCTACCTGTGAGACATCAGAAGCATCATTTACTGAAATCAGCCAGAGCTACATCTATCTCTTCACATTTAATATTTAACTGACTCATGTTAAAGAAGATTAGGGCCCTATCTGGGACACTAGAAATGTTAAAGCGAATCATTAAATAAATAAGGCCCAATGGCGATAGGAAATCACTAGTGAAGCTCGGTTGGAGACCCAGAGGTAACTGTCATTGTCTCTTCTGTTAAGCCCCCTGGTCCCCCTGAAGTGAAAGGATCATAATTGTTCATTTCCTCCCAGGCATTCAACTACTTAAAAGAATCCATTATCAAAGTATGTCAACTCAACTGAAATGTTCCTGGCAGTGTTTACCAAGTTTATACACATCTTCCTCCACTGAGAGCAAATTCAATCCCTAGGCCGTTATTTGACACTGGCTTCCAGAATGTCACACTTCTCCTTACTGCTGTCTTTCCAAATTCGCTCTCACACCACGCTTTTCTCACCTCCCTCCTTTTCCTAAGGATTCATTTCCCTCCTCAAAGAACTCTGGAGAACTCTATTTCAATGCTGTTCACAGAAGCAGTGCCTCCAAAGTATTCTAAACTATCTCATCACTAAGCAGCCAAAATGCTGTCTCCAAACTGACATAAAATGGGCACCTCAGGGACAGTATTGAGTATTCAATCAAGAAAACTGATAGATTTTGGTAATCCTATGGTTAGAATGTCTGTCTACAACTTCTCCTATACAATTCCCAAATTCAGGCTCCTTTTATCCTCCCCCTACAAAAAACTATAAGATCAAGAATGGCAGCACAGTCTGTAATATCATTGGTTTCCCAAAGACCAATCTTTCTTTATGCTCCACGGTGGACAAAGTGAACATGCTTCTCACTGTCAGGTCTCTTAAGTCCAAATTGCAAAGTTTCGGAACCTATTAGCCTCCATTTCTCCACTGGCTATATTAGGATTATTTATGTCTATGGTTTTGAGCTACTGCTATCTCTGCTGGTAACACTCTCTTCACCAGTGATGCTTTTTTCCCCAAGACTGAAGCTTAATTGGTTTCAATATTCCTTTTCACTTTTACCAAACCTCAGTAGAGCCATCTTGAAGAACCTCATTAAGTGAATTGGCAAAAGGGAAAGGGTATATTGGCTTTCCACACATTCTCTAGGGCAAATATTCAGCAGCACCTTGGGCCCCCTAGCAGAAGCTGACCAAGCAAGCAACTGTGATTGGAAAGCTAAGTGGACAGCCAGCTAGTTCCAGGAAGGGAAACATGACTTGTCTTTTGTTTCTAGGAGAGACAAAGGCATGAATGATAAAGACTGATTCCCCTAAGAGCGCACATGGGAAAACATGCTCTCAATCCAATTAAAAGCTCAGAAGTTACAACTTTTTCACTGCATTTTATGAAAAAGCAGAGCTCCTTAATTTTCTGACAATTAGAAGGGAAGTTCTATGGCAGATACTGTACTTTTAGGTCTGATGGAAAAATTATCCAGAACAATGTAGATCATCTAACATAAATCATGATTTGGGGGTAAGTTTCAAAAAGTACAGACTTTGTGTGTAGTCACTTAAGGTGAGATCACCTATAGTCCTTATCTCCATCTCACTGAAATCAATACCTCAAATTCACACACACACACACACACACACACACACACACACACACACACACACAAATAACCTGCACAACTCAGAAACTAAGAAGGGAATATGAAGCAGGACAGAACAAAGAAATTAACTCGAGGTACTGATGAGTAACAACCCTGCACTGACGTTTCTGCTGCTTTTCTGAATTCATGAACCTCGAATCTTAATTGCCTACTTAACTCTACTGCAATAGTTCAGAATTTTATACCTTTTCTGATAGCTATAAAGCTACTACACAACAATTACTTCGTTAATTTCTTTAATATTACCTCATGGGCTTATTAGAACACCTCTCCAGTGTTGATGTCTTTAGACATAAAGAAACCAGAATCAGTTACTTCCTCAACACGAAGAGGGTCAGCCCAATCACTAAACATGCTAAATCTTATTTTTAACTCTTTATTTTAAAAACTTTATCAAAATTAAATCTGCATTCTATAAAATTCACCCTAAGTATATCATGCAGTAGTTTTAGCTGTAAAGATTTTTCACAAGGGTTTGTTTTCAGGAAACACACACACACACACACACACACACACACACACACACACACACACACACATACACACACAGATACCAAAAGCCCAAAGCCAAAAATGTTCTAGTCTCATATTTCAAACAGTATAATTTTTGCCTGTCATGTACACAAACTTTCTTACATATATCATCGGAGGATTTTTATGATACCTGTGAAAATGTAAATGTTATGGAATAGTTGTTATACTGGATTTCTATGGGATAATGACAAGAAAAACCCATCTGTACATGTTCAGTACTAATGTAATTTTTAAAAAATCTTTTCAATCTGCAGATGCAGACCCCACAGACATGGATGGATGACTACATTTACAAAGTTGTGGAGCTATTACCACAGTTTGTTTAGAAAATATTTACCATTTCCAAATGAAAACTTCACATGTGGACAGACACTTCCCATTTTCCCTTGCTTTTTCCCTATATTTAAGCAAGAATTTAATTATTAGAAAGGTTTGGGGGTAACTCACAATCTACTTTTAAGTCTTTAAAAATTTTCTTATCCTGAGCATTTTCTATAAATGGAATTATGCAGTATGTTCTCTTTTGTGACTGGATTCTTTCACTAAAATATTTCAAAGTTTATCAAGGTTTGTGGAGGTCTTCACCCCACCACTTCAGTAATATTGTCCCCCTATCCCCTTACTAAACCCTATCCTTTTGATACCTACATCCTGGTATGACAGCAAAACCCTCATATTTCTGTATATCTAATGTAATACTGTATAATCAGTACCTCATAAACTAATCCTACAGGTATCACACCACACTATTATCATATACTGTCACTAGTAACTTTAGCTATAGTCCCTAAGAAATTCAAATTCATTTGGCCAATGCAATTCTATTTTTTGTAGTAATCATTAGTAGGTCTCCACGACTGGAGAATTTATGTTAGAATTTGAGTTTTCCCATTTTCAAGTTATCTCCAAAGGTTATCACCACAGTAACCTTCACACATCCTTAATTAAGTAAACTATTTAACATCTACAATTTTTCAATAAGATTAAGTAATGCAGTGGTGGAAGTTATACTTATTCAGAACATGGAAATCATCCCTACTTCAACACCTCAAATGGCAAGTTGTGATTGTGCGTGTACATGTTTGTGTGTGTGTGTATACATGTCTGTGTGTAACAGTATGTAGGTGTGTCAGAATGACAACAACCAAGTTAAGGAATGTCATCACCTAAAGTTTTCTACCCACATTTTATGATTTAAAATTAGGTTTCTGCTTAAAATCTCAGCCTTTTTCTGGCTCTTTTACATGGTAAGGTCTCTTCTAATTAGTTAAGTGTTGACATGTTGCTGCTAATTTGGGATATTTCAGGTTCTTTTGTAACAGTAATAACATCTGAGTAGGGTGCCTTATGTCATGATAAAAGCCCAATATGAACTAGAAGAATGCGCGCAAATGTAAATATCTGAAAAAGCAGTGAGGGTGAAATGCTGAAAGGTTTAAATTCTTTTTATGCCAATTCCTTCCCAGTGTTTGCAGTTGTCAAATTGCCCAAACAGGTCAGATGATGCACTACGTACTACTTGATCATCAGCATGATGGTGCATGTTGTACATGAGCTGCATGCCTTCATGTACAGAAGAGTCGCAGAGCATTTTCTAAATTGAGTTTGGGAGGCTATGCATATTTAAATCAAATAGAGTTCCTGTATGATGATATCAAATATTACAAAGGTTAGTTCTTCTCCATTTAACCTATGAATGAACCAAAATTCTAATCAAAATCCCAACTGAAGAAATGCTCAACATCATGAGCCATTCAAGAGATGCAGATGAAAACAACACTGAGACTTCATCTCACTCCACAAATAATGGCTGCCATTTCAGAATTAGCCAGCAACAAATGTTGGTGAGGCTGCAGAGAAGAAGGAACACTTCTCCACTGTTGGTGGGTCTGTAGACTCGTACAACCCCTGTGGAGATCAGTTTGGAGATTCCTCAAAAAGCTAGGATTGGAGTTCCCATTTGACCTGGCCATCGCTCTGTTAGGTATATACACAAAAGCATTAAAAGACTCATATCACAGTGACATATGTGCACCAATGCTTATAGCAGCTTAGTTTGTGATTGGTACATCTTGGAAACAACCCAATGTCCATCAACTGGAGACTGGATAAAAAAGTTGTGGTTCTTCTACAGAATGGAGTATTACTCTGCCATAAAAAATGATGTTTGAATCATTTATACTTAAATGGATGAACCTTGAGGATATCCTAATAAGTGAAATAAATAGGTCACAGATAGATAAATATCACATCTTTTCACTGGTATGAGAAAATAAAGATGTAAATGAGCTCTAGAATTATATGTTCTGCATTGTGAAATAGAAAATACTCAAAGTGAAATAGGGTGAAGGGGGAAAAATAATGAGATTATAACAAAAAAGAAAGAAAACAAATTTTATGTATATGGGGGATTGGTAGGGTGGGTAGCGCTATGGGAAAAAAATGACAATTAAGTAGTGTTTTATACTGGTACAAATTCCCATTGTGGAGTGAAATCATGATGTGTATATGTAATGTACTGATAAAGATTTCAATAAAAAAATGTGAAGTCAAAAAAAAATCCCAACTGATAGTATTCTGGTAGTGAATGAAATAAATCTAAAATTTATCAGATAGAAACCTAGGGATGTAGCTTGGTATTAGAGCATTTGTCTAGCATGTGGGTTTAATCCCCAGCAGGAGAAAAAAGAAAAAAGAAAAACATGTATGAATAATAAACAGGAAATAACCGTGAATTTTTATTTTTTATTGCTAATATATATATATTATATATATATAATATATATATATGTATATAATATATATAATCACATTCATTTAGGGAAACTAGTACATATACAGGTTACATTTTAATCTTTCTACTCCTTTTTTCCCTTCCCTTCCATTGCTTCCTCCTTCCTTAGATCCACTTCTCATCTCCACAAAGTCTATATCCTCTTCTTAAGAAATGTTTATTTTATTTTGCTCTTAAATTATTTACATTTTGTTTTTCTCATGGAAGAGAAATCATACCCTATTTAACTTTTGGTGTCTGACCTGTAAGGAGAAAACAACTAACAGCTATATCAGAATCTGCAAAGCCAACGACATATCAATCATATCCTTTAAAAAATTTCTTACCTTTCTCAATAATCCTGGAAGAAAATAGTACTGATAACAAGTTGGCTGGAATAAAGAGAATGAGAGAAGGAGAAGTGAAAAAGAAAAAGACGAGAATAGTTCGTAAAGAAGAAAAGTGGAAAGACAGTACCAAATGCAAGAAAGAAAAGTGGTAAAACTTTGCTGAGAAAAGCCCCCTGCCCCCATACCAGGGATCAAACTCAGGACCTTGTGCTCACAAGGCACATGTGGCACTACCAAGCTAAATCCCAGACTGTTGATACTGTTTTTATATCTATAATGTAGGGCAGCTGGAAGGAAGTTTGAGAGGTTATTTCCCAGGGTATGAAAAGGAAGGAAATAGAAGAAAGTACAATTAGAGATTGACAGAAGTTGTCACAAGGTCTTGGAGCCAATTAATATGTAGATAAAAAGTCTGTGTTTGAATCTGCCACACACAAATTTTGATGAGAGTTACACTGACATGACCATTAAAAGCACTACACAAAACAAACTATAATTAATTATTTTTCTCTATTTCACATATACAAATACCTCACATATATATGCTCGGACAAAAAGAAAAGAAATATCAAAAATTTTTAAATGAAAATAAATAACTATAGGGCCGGGGAGTTAGCTCAGTGGTTCCAGCGCCTGTCTTGCAAGCGCAAGGGCCCGGGTTCGATTCCCCGGTAACCACATAACAATACTGGGTGTGGAGACCCACAGCCAGCAGCAACCAGTACCACATACCACAGTGCCGGGCGTGGTGGCTCACGCCTGTAATCCCAGAACTCGGGAGGCAGAGGCAGGAGGATTGTGATGTGAGTTTGAGGCTGAGCTCAGGGCCAGCCTGAACCACAAAGCGAGAACCTGTCTCAAAAAACCTAAAAAATAAATAAATAAATAAATAAATAAATAAATAACTATAAAAATATAAAAGTAAAATAAAAATACATTGTGCTGACAGTATTTGTGTCATGCAAGCACAAGGGAAAGGAAGGGGTATTTGAGAGGTTGTGTGACAGAAAATAATTAAAGAGTAGGGAGAGTTTAAATAAGGCAAGAAAGAGAGTAGTGGGATGTTGTCCCTGATTTACGTCCAAATCAGAAAACTAATTTTTAAATAGTCCTTTGTGTGGGAGACTCAATAAGTGTAACGTCTTATTTACTTTCTCAGTGCTGAGATAAAATACCTGACACTCATGAATTAAAGGAGGGAAGGTCTATTTTAGCTCACAGTTTGTACAGGTTTCAGTTCATGGTTGGCTCCAAGGCAGGGTGTCATGACAGAGAAGCCTCACAGAGGAGACATGATCCCTGGCATGCAGGTGGCAAAGCAATGCGCTCTCCTTTCCTCTTTTGTTCTGTTCAGGTTACAATCCTATTGGTTGGTACCACACACACACTAGGGGGTGGGCCTTCTCACTTTCCACACTGAGAACTAAATAATTCAGTGCTCTCACCCAGTTAACACACACTCATTATCTGATTATATATAGCCATGATCCAGCCAGCTCCACCTATGAGTGCATGAGATTTGGGGGAGACATCAAGTTATAAGCCATTACATCTAGGTAAGAAACTATAGGGATTAAAGCATTAACTCTTAGTCCTATAGTCTTACTGGCTCCCATGCCTACCTTCACCTCTTACTAAAAGCATTATGAGAGAAAATGAAAGGAAAATTTAAAAACAAAAGTGAATAAAAATATGTAGGATTCATAATATTTGTATCATGCCAAAAGAAGGTGAATGGCAGAGGAATGAGATGGTACAAGAAAAACTAAGTAAAAAGAGACAGAGAGAATGAGAGAGAGAGATAGAGAAAGAGAGAAGAGGAGGAAGAGGAAGTTAAAACTGCCCAGAGGTTAGAGGAATACTGAGACTAATTTATAACGAAACCTTATAAATATTTTAGTTAACATTATGAAAAACTCTTTCATCTGGGCACTCTACCAACTGTAGCTTAGTAAAAATAAAAGCTCAGAATTCTACACTCTTAGTAGCACACAACAGGCCTGTTCATTTTTCAAAAAGCAAGAAGTAAAAATGGTCAATAAAACCATTTAAAATGTTCATTATCACTGGCCATTACAGAAATATAAATTAAAACAACAGTAAGATTCCATTTCATTCCAGAAAGAATGACTGCTATTAAGAAAGCAAACAATAACAGATGATGGCTATTCTGTGGGCAGAAAGGAAACCTACACTGTTGGTGGGAATGGAAACTAGTACACCATATGGAAAACAGCATGAATAGTCCTCATAAAAAACTGAAAACAGAAATTTCATTAAACCTACCTGTTTCCTTCTAAATATCTTCCCCAAAGAGTTAAAGACATCATATTGCAATGATATATGCATATTCATATTTATAGCAACACAATTCATAATAGCTAAATCTTTGAAATGGCCTACATGTCCATTTATGGAAAGAATAAAGAAAATGTGGTACATATGTATACATATTAGAGTACTACTCTGCCATAAAGAAAGATAAATTTGAGTCATTTGTAGGAAAATGGATGCATCTTGAAACCAGAAGGTTAAGTGAACTGAATCAGACACACAAGATTAAATGTCGCATAGTTTGTCTCATATGAGAAGCCTAAAGTGTGAAGAAAGTACAAACAAAATGTCAGATACTAATAGAAGGCAGGGAGATAGATCATTTGAGGAGAACTAGAGATGTACAGAAAAAGGAAAAATGAGAAAAAGGAAATAAAAAGAATTAAGATA
>PVIR01039599.1:0-13971 GCA_004026965.1 Petromus typicus
CACAATCCTCCTGCCTCTGCCTCCCGAGTGCTGGGATTACAGGCGTGAGCCACCACGCCCGGCACTGTGGTATGTGGTACTGGTTGCTGCTGGGCGTGAGTCTCCACGCCCAGTATGGTATGTGGTTACCGGGGAATCGAACCCGGGCCCTTGCGCTTGCAAGACAGGCGCCGGAACCACTGAGCTAACTCCCCGGCCCACCTTTCTCTTGTTTTAATGAGTCAGGAAAGCAAAGCCCAGAGTGAGTGGGCGCTTAGGGTTCAAAGTCAAGTGGCAGGTCCTGCGACCCAGTCCAGAGCCGGCAGTGCCAGGAGGAGGCAGAAGGCAAACAGTTCGTGGAACTGTTCCCCGGTGTTCTCCAGATCGACACCATCAACGCCACGGCAGTGAAGGGAGCAGGCACATCAAGGCTCACGTTAGCAGCCCAGGGCGTGCTGGTGCAGGCCTGTCAGCCAGGAGGCTGAGGCAGGAGGATCACTGTGAGGTGGGGGCCAGCCTGGACTGCAAAGTGAGTTCAAGGCCAGGTCAGACTGCACAGCAAGACCTGCTCTCCAAAGACTAAACAAAACAGTAACAGCCCTGCCCCAGCCTGGGGGTCGTCCCTTTGGTTTGCTCTCTTTGCTGCCTGAGGCCGGGTGGGGCACCCGAAAGACATAACCCTCTTTACACCTTCCCACCCTCCTTAGCCTCAGCGACCCCACTGTTTCTCAGAAGAGCTTTGAGGGGTGGCTATGATTGTCGTGGGCTTGGGGCACAGAGGACATTTCAGCACCAGGGGTTGCGCCCCTGAGCCCCTCTACACCGCAGAGTAGGGGGCCCATTTGTCAAGTGGCTGCTGTTGCAGAATCCCTGAATGAGTCACTTCTCGGTGTTTTGTTGTGTTTGAGACAAGATCTTGCTTGTAGACCAGGCTGGCCTGCAGCTCGCAGGAATCCTCCTGCCTCAGCCTCCCAAATGCAGGGTACTCCCCGGGGGCCTGTGTTCAGCACAGTGACGTCTGTCTGGCCTGGCCTGGCCTGGGGCAGCTTCCCAGGTTGAAGCCCTTTCCCTCGGGGCTGGGCTCTGCTTCCTGAATCTCCCAACACAGACACAGCGCTGCACCCTGAGCAGAGGTGACGCCCCCGGGTCCTAGGGCACCCTGGGCCAAAGGGAGGGACCAGCTGAGCCCAGGATGGGTGCGCAAGGCCCCCAGCAGCGGCCACACCTTCCCTGTGGAATCTGGCTGCCCTCTGAGTTCCCGGGGCACATCGCTAGGATTTGCTCACCTGGACACTACACAGAGACACGAGGCGCTGGGCCACGAGGGAAGCGGCTCCGCCCCAAAGACAGGCAGCATTTGGAAGACACAGGCAGCCTCTGGCCCGAGGCCATCCTGCGCCACAAGGCCAGAGGAGGGGACACTGAGGGTGGACATCACCCCGGGTGCTGGGGCAGACGTGGGACCCCATGAGGGGACAGGAGTGAGGAGTATATTCCAAAGGGAAAACAGAAGGTGGGTGGAGTAGTGCGTATCTGTAATCCCGGACCTCAGGAGGCTGAGGCAGGAAGATCTCTGTAAATTCTAGGCCAGCCTGGGCTACATGTTGAGATCCTGTTCCCAAAATGAAAGATAGCAACAAAAAACAAAGAGTGTAAGTCCACATACCTTCCACAGAGTAAGTTCGATAGGGAGGGCTGAGCCCAGTTCCCAGTGTGCCTGGAGAGTCCCGCCTCTGGCCTTCGCTTTGGGGAAGTGGGACTTTCTACGTGGAAAAAACCTTCCAGTGGGAAAGTTGTTCAGAAGATGCAGGTGATCTCAACGCATGACCGATGTCCCTTCCACGATGACATCCCCTTGTAGACAGTGGCCAGGCTGAGTGTGGACTGTGTACCTGCGCTCCCGGCGCTTGGAGGCTGAGGCAGGAGGATGACTCAGACCCAGGAAAACAAGAGCAGCCTGACAACATAGTAAGAAAGGCCAGGTGTGGCAGCTCACGCCTGTCATCCCAGCTCTCGGGAGGCAGAGGCAGGAGGATTGCTGTGAGTTGGAGGCTGAGCTCAGGGCTAGCCTGAACTACAAAGTGAGACCCTGTCTCAAAAAAGAAAAACTTCAGAAAGGCTCGGGGATTTAGCTCAAGTGGTACCGTGCCTACCCTGGAAGCATAAGGGCCCCTGAGTTTGATCTCTGGTACTGAAGAAAAAAACAGTATAACCGAAAGAAAGAAGGAGGGGTAGAAAAAAGGAAAATGTATACTGTAGATTAATTTGTAACATATTGGTAAAAGACAGTGTAGAGATATTTAAATATTTGTTTTTGTCTGTCTGGTTTTTGTTTTTGTTTTTGTTTGAGACAGGGTCTCGCTTTTGTAATCCAGGCTGGTCCTGAACTCAGTGTTGAACTCACAGCAGTCCTCCTGCCTCTGCCTCCCGAGTGCTGGGATTTCAGGCAGGAGCTACCACACCAGGCACTGGTAGTGGCATTGTTGTATGCGGTACCAGGGATCGAACCAGGGCCCTTGCACTTGTAAGGCAGGCGCCGGAATCCCTGAGCCAAATCCCCGGCCCTTGTCTCTGCACAGCTGCGCTGGCCCCGCAGGGTGGGCAGGAGCCCGAGAGCCCAGGCCAGGGCAGGCTGCAGCAGGCCAGGAGGTGTCGCAGAGGCACCAGGGGCCTCCTCCCTCTGGCCTCCCCTGGAGCAGCCTGATGCTCCAGCCTCCGGTCCCGGGAGGGCCCTGCTCCTGCAGCAGCCACCACACCCTTCCCGAGGTGGCATCTGGCTCGGTGGCTGAGGCCTGAGCACCCGAACCCAGCTCCTCCTGGCACCGTGCTGGCTGTGCCACCTCAGGCTGCCATGACAGCACCCGTTTCTAGGCGACTGCACTGGGAATGGTCTGTTTTGGCAACTAGAGGGCCCCGGGGAAGAGGCCGCTAGGGCCCCGTGACATTTACATGGCAACCTTCTCCCTGCAGGAGGGGCTGGTCACTGCCCTCCCTGGTCGGGCAGCCTGCAGAGCCAAGTGTTCCAGGGAGGCTGGAGCCCAGGGGACGACGATGCCCACGTGAACCAGGGGGAGGGGCGCTGGCCCGGTCTTTTGCAGCCTGAGTCTGTGCCCCACAGCTCTGCAGAGTCAAAATGCATCCTGGCTGAGAGGGTTGAATCCGGAATGTTTATTCAGGCGAAAACAAAAACAAAGACAAACCAACCCCTAGCCCTTGTAGGTACTCCAGGAGAGCTTCTGGTTACCTTCCACACACCAGTCTTTGGACATGGGTGAGGCCTGGGAAAATGGACCTCTTCCCTACAACTACCAGTCACCGATGGTTGCAGGGAATATTTCCTTTGTTTTGTTGTTGTTTTGAGACAGGATCTCACTGTGCAATTCAGACTGGCCTGAACCTCCAGCGATCCTCCGGCCTCAGTCTGCAGGGCTGGGATTCCAGGCACAGCCGCCGGGGCAGACTTTGGGAAATACTTTAAATACTTGCAGGGGGTGGGGGCTGGTGACAGAGTATTAACTGAATCTTGGAAGAAACCGAAAGAGAAAATGTGTCTCAGCTGGTTCCAGAACTCTCCTCTGTCCTGCACACGACCCCGCCCACCCTGCCCCTCTGCTCGCCGCAGCGGGAGTCCTGACGCCACTTCAGACCCAGGCGGGGACGCACAACATCCGCTGCCCCTGGACACTGGCCCCAGCTGGAGCTGGAACCGAGAGGGCCGGGCAGGGCCGGCACCGGTTGGCCGATCGCGTTTCCCTGGCAGCTGTCCAAGGAGCAGCTCCGGCTGCACCTGTTTGTGAGGTGATTTGGTTTTATCAGTATTGACAGAGCGGCCGGCCACGGGGAGAGCGGAGCAATAAATAAACGAGGGAGGGCGAGGAGGGGAGCGGCCAGAGCCACCCGCCCGGCAGGCAGGCGAGGCGGAAGTGCTGAGCTCTCCCATTGCTAGGCCCTGAAATCTCTGAGGACCACCAGAAATCTCTCTGGACCACGGACCAGGCTGGCATAGGACCCAGCTCTTAAAGAGGTGGAACCGCAGTGGGGGGAGGACCTAGGGCCCTTCTCTGCAGAGCATCCCAGACCACAGCATCCCCAGGGTCCTCGCCACACCCACCCGCCACCCAGGGCTCTGGAACCAGGGCATGAAGCTCACTCCTCCCTTCGCCTGTCAGTCTGAGCATCCAGGAGGCAGACCGGAAACTTCACATCCTGGAACGGCCTGGACCTGAATGCCAGAGCCTGTGCAGCCTGCGTGACGCTGACACACGTCTCCAAGCTGGATTCCTACCCAGGAAAAAAAGGGAAAAAACCAGCCAGGTTCGGTGGCACAGGCTGTGATCCCAGCATCAAGGAGGCTGAGGCAGGAGGATTGCTGCAAGTTGGAGGCGAGGCGGGAGAACACAGTGAGATTCTGTCTCAAAAAAAAGACAAAAGCTCATGGAGAAAATCATAGTTTCTGTTACAGGCTGAGGCAGAAGCTTCCTTACGGAGAGGTCCAGGGTAACTCCTCAGTCACGTCTCTCTGTGGGTTTTTGTTAGTCATTGTGTTTTCCTCACTGGGATCGAACCCTGGGCCTTGCGGCCCCTGCTGCAGGCCTCTCTGCTGGTTTCCGTCTTGACCCATCCATATGCCCTCTGGCGCCTCTCAGGGCTTCGAGAAAACACCTCATGAAAGGGAGCAACGAATCTGGGGTCTCTGGTCTGCTCCTGACAGGGAGGCGGAAAGCGACGCTCTTTGCTTTTCAGGTGAAGCATGCATGGCCCCCAGACTCACCTCTGCTCTGGGGTGAAGTGTAAAGACGCCATCAACACACCTGTCCAGCAGAGGCGACCTGGCCGCCCGGCCTGAGACAGTGCGTGGTCAGCGCTGCCCACCGCGCTCACCTCGTCAGCCTCCTTCCCTGTCGGCCGCTGTCCTCTCTGGGGATGGTACAGGACAACCGGGAGCCTGAGGCTCCGTCCTTTTAGCACATGAGCCCTGACCACGGTGGGTAAGGTCGGGGCCTGTGTCTAACTCCCGTGGCCCTGACCTGCGGCTCCAAGCCCAGCACTTGGCGGAGGATGGCAGGGTCTGAGGACCAAGGAAATGGCCCTCGAGAAGTACAGTTCACCGGAAATAAGAGATTGCCACTGTCTACCGATGTCCCTGACTTGGGGGACAGCAGAGGGTTAAAGCCGGTCTGCTGGTCCCCAGCCCCGAGGGAGGCCGCGCCTTCGATCCAAAGTCTCATCTGTCCAGGGTGCTTTCAGGAGCAGCGGAGAACAGGAAGTGGCCCCGATCTGGCCGGCGTGTGTATGTGTGTGAGTGTGTGTGTAATGCTGGGAGATGGAGATGGGGGGACAGTCCTTTGGGTCACATTTTGCCAGGAAATCGGACTCCTTCCTTTCAAACAGCAGGGCTTCCAGGAGGACAAATAAATAACTTATAGCTGGGTGCCACAAGAAAGATGCAGTCCAGGAACACCTCGGCCGACGAATTCCTCAGTGGACTGTGTTGTTATTGCTTAGACTGGAGGTGGTTGCAGAACCTGCAGACCTCCCACCCATCCGTCCATCCACTCACTGGCTACTGATCCAGGGCCTGGTTCCGGGCTAGACCTCAGGGCCATGAGTCAGAACCCAGAGTCTGGGTCACAAACAGACAGAGGACAGTGAGGTCAGACAGGCTGGAGAGATGGAAAAGCAAGAACGTTCAGAGGGAGAAAAACAGCCCTGGTACGAGAAGGGGAGTCAGAGGAAACTCTGAGCGAAGAAAACGTGTGCAGGAAAACCCGCGGCGGGTGGGGAAGGCCTCAGAACAGAACCCAGGCAGGAGGAGCTGGGAGCTCCAGGAAGACCTCCAGGGTCACAAGGGGACAGGAGGAGAAGGGTAGCGGCGCAACAGCTCAGGATGGCAGCGGGCCAGGTGTGGAGCGAATACGGAGTCCCAGCAACTGGGGAAGCCGAGGCACGAGCATCGCTCAAGTATACAAGTTCAAGGCCAGCCGGCAGTACATGGCCAGACCTTGTTTCAAAAACCCAAAACAAAATACGTTCAGTCTGGGGCCATAGCCTGTGGTAAGCACTTGCTGTGAGTTTGAGGCCAGCTTGGACTTCAAAAGGTGACGCTGTCTTAAAAAATAAGAAACAAAATAAGATTTAAAAGACCCATGTGTCAGTGTGGTCCTCAGGTAAATCCCCTGGGGTATCAGGAACACGGAGCTGTTAGCTAATCTGGGCTCCCCATTATCAATGAGAAAGTGGGGTGCGCCCCGCCTGTCCAAGTAGCAGGAAGCGGGGTGACCCCTGGACTCTGGGCGGAGCTGCGGCCTTTGGCCTCTGGACCCACCAGCCCGCCCAGGAGAGGGTCCCAAGTGGCTCTGGGATTGGAATCCGCCCTTTCCTCTCCTCAGAAATGCTCTCTGAGCTCCGGGCCCCTGTCTTCCTCCAGGCCTGGGGTTCGAACTTAGGCTGGCTGAACTAAGGCCGCAGACCTCGAGTTAGGTCTTTTGTTTCATTTTTTCCCCTCCTGAGGTTGGGGGGACGCCTTCACACTGAGTCACATCCCAGCCTTTTCTCTCTCGAGGCATGCTGTTCCTAAGCGGCTAAGTGGCTCAGGTTGGGCTTAAACCAACATCCTCCTGCCTCAGCCTCCCAGAGTGCTGGATGACAGGTGTGTACCCCCACACCTGGCTTCCTGAAGTTTCGGTCTTGAAGGGGGGGGCTGAGTGGACGGTCACCAGACTGCTAACCCCCCTACTGGCCACTGTTTTAATCCCCAGGGCCCCTGAGCTCGTGGGGGTCCCCTTGCCCCCAGCCCTCCAGTGCCAGGCAGGAGCACAGCCGAGGAACTGAGCAAGTTGCCCAGGAACGCAGCTGCACCTGAGGGAAGGGCCCGGCTCGCCCCACAGGGGTCTCCTCGGGTGTCCACTCCTCCGTGGAAAAGGGAGCAAAGACTTCCGGGTCCGTTCACCTTTCTGTGGATGTATTTGTAGTTTTACTAGTGATGTTTGTAGTAAGGACCTAAGAGTTGCATCCGCCGTGTGGTCAGCACGTTTAGTTCCCTCTTCCCTCCCTCCAGCTCTTGGGCCCTTTGAAAGATCTAATTCCTCGTTTCCTATTTTCTATCTTTTCTTTTTCCCTTCAGTTTGCTTATACCTCGGGGTCCTCAGCTAAGAGAAGCCGGGTGATCTGTGAATCTGTGGGTCGGATTTGTTTCACTTAATCTTTCGTCAAGCTGAGTCCACTTTCCGACAAATGCCCCCCATTTGTCCTTCCTTATGGCTGAATAGTGTTCCAATGTGTGTAAATACATTTTGTTTTTCCACTCGCAATGGACCTACAGTCTAGCTGCTTCCAAGATTTAGCTGTTGTGAATTGTTCTGCTATGAAGATGGTTGTGCATGTAGCTCTGAAAATAATGTCTTGACTCTTTCGGAAGGAGACCTAGAAGGGGAATAAATAGCTGGGTCCAGTGGGACTCCTACTTTTGTTTCTTGAGGAGTCTACATGATTTCTGTAGTTTCTATTCTCACTAACAATGTAACACACCACAGTTCCTCTTTCCCTGTAACCAGTCAGCGTTTGCCACAGTGTTTCTGCACAGCTTCTGTTCTTTCGGAAGGAGACGATCCTGGGGTCACCTAGTTTGCAGCTTCCGGTGGCTTCCGACTCCCAGGATCTGCGGTGCGCCACCCCAGGCCCAGGAACCCTGAGAGGAGAGTGAGGCCTGAGTTCTTCATTTCTTTTAGGTCATGGCTCAGAGGAAAATAGACTGGGGTGGGGGAGAATTCACGCCTTGGGCTTCACCTGGTGTTGTGTTTCGCCCTATTTTTTATTTATTTATTTATTTATTTTTTTTTTTAGGTTTTTGGAGACAGGGTCTCGCTTTGTGGTTCAGGCTGGCCCTGAGCTCAGCCTCAAATCACATCACAATCCTCCTGCCTCTGCCTCCCGAGTGCTGGGATTACAGGCGTGAGCCACCACGCCTGGCACTGTGGTATGTGGTACTGGTTGCTGCTGGGTGTGGGTCTCCACACCCAGTATTGTTATGTGGTTACCGGGGAATCGAACCCAGGTCCTTGCGCTTGCGAGACAGGCGCCGGAACCACTGAGCTAGGGGGCTCCCCGGCCCCCTATTTTTTATTTTTTGAGGCTGAGTCTCACTATGGAGCCCAGGTTGGCCTTGAACTCACAGAAGTCTTCCTGCCTCAGCCTCCTGAGTGCTGGGAGGACAGGCGTGACCGCCATGGCCGGATCATGCCACCATCCTTGCCGCCTGTGGCACTTCTGGAGACCTTTGGTGAGGGTCTTTAGGAGAGGTAATCAGAAAGGGCAAATGCTACTCCTAGCGCTGTCCGACCGAAAGGCAGCTCGAACACACGGCGGAGCCCACCCGACTCACCCACCGGGTTTGGCCTCCATCTGCCTCTTCTCCAAGTTGCGAGAAGCAGTGTGGACCAGTTATGCATCCAGGCAGGACACGGAGCCAGCCACTTCAGCACAGTTAGACTCTCAGGAAGGAGGGCTCCAGAGCGGCCGCGGACATTGCCAGGGCGTAAGCTGAGCCCAGGGGAAGAATGGAAAGGCATTAGCGGAGCAGTCGCCAGGTTTTCGATCATCCCTTCTACATCTCATTTCCTGGGAGGAGTCGTTACTTTGCTCATTTTACACCTGAAGAGACAGACACTGTGGGCGCCCTGCCCGGGACCCTGCAGCTGGACCCAGACGAGTCACCGGGAGCGAAGAACCCTCCGCCCGCGCGCGTCCTGCGGCAGCTGGCGAGGGGACACCTGGGCCGGGGCACCTGGGCGCGCTGTCAAGAGACCCATGTGGGCCCAGCACCTGCTCATTCCGGCCGCCCCGGAGGGCGCCCAGCTGCAAACCCACGATAATCACACTGCTCCAGTCTGCGGGACCCAAGGAGCTCCGCCCTCCGCGGGACCCTGGAGCTTCTGGGAAATCAGAGCAGAGCGAGTGCTTGGAAATGGCTGCAGAGGGGGTGCCTGCTGACACGTGGGTGTCGCCCGGGCTCCCCACCCTGCGGCCCCTAGACGGGCCCTCCAGGCAGGCTTCTGGGGCTTCTTCGTTTCTCAACAGACAGGTGCCCTGTGTTTTGGCAGGAGGAGCCAGCAAGTGGCCTGGGAAGAAGTGGGTCTAGGGGCAGGGAATGCAGCTCAGTGGTGCCACCAGCCTGCCTGGCAAGCGCAAGGTCTTGAGTTCAATCCCTGTTACCACAAAAAAAAGGGAAAAGGTCCCACTTGGGAAGCTTACCTGGGGACAACTTGTGCCTGAGATCAAGAAAGCCTCGAAATCACCTCCCAGTAGGGAAACAGTCTATTCTTCAGGACGGTAAAAACCAAGCAGGGTAGGTGGCACATGCCTGAGATCCTAGGGCTTGGGAGGCTGAGGCAGGAGGATCACTGCAAGGTTGAGGCCAGCTAGGGTTATATAGTAAATTCAATTCAATAGTCTACATGGTGAGACTGTTTCAAAAGAAAAACAAAACAAAAAAAAGAACAAGGTAGGCTCAGGAGATGCTTGAAACCAGACAACATTCCCAAAAGAGCCACACCCACCCCTGCTTGCCCCAGATATAAACAATTCTAAGGGGGGGCTTTAACATGATTAATGTATGCATTTACAAAAAGGAATGTAAATATTATGTATCAAAATGTGACCATGTGATTTTTTTTTTTTTTTGAGACAGAGTCTCACTTTGTGGTTTAGGCTGGCCCTGAGCTCAGCCTCCAACTCACATCACAGCAATCCTCCTGCCTCTGCCTCCCGAGTGCTGGGATTACAGGCGTGAGCCACCACGCCCAGCACTGTGGTATGTGGTACTGGTTGCTGCTGGGGTGAGTCTCCACGCCCAGTATTGTATGTGGTTACCGGAGATCGATCCCAGGTCCTTGCGCTTGCAAAACAGGCGTCAGAACCACTGAGCTAAATCCCCGGCCCCTGATTTTTTTTTTTTTTTGAGACAGGATCTCCGTCTATAGTACAGGCCAGCCTTGAACTCACTGTGTAGCCCAAGCTGGCCTCAAACTCCTTGCAATCCTCCTGCCTCAGCCTCCCGAGTGCTGGGATTACATGAGCTTGCCACCACACCTGGGCATTCTTTTTTAAAGGCAAAAAATTCTGCTTCTACATTTTGGCAAAATGCCCTTGGCTCAGCTTGCCAGCTTGCTGCTCTCCTTCGGGCAGTTTGGCGGCTGGGAGAGTTCACAGAGCTTCCTCTGGAGTCAGGTTCCCGGCCGTGGGTGCCGCCCCGACTCCGCTTTCTCTGTCTCTCGTGCACTGGCCTCCTCTGCACTTGCTTTTTGGTAACCATGCTGCGGCCCTGTCCATCTCTCCTTTTGAGTCAGGGTCTTGGGAGTTGCCAGCAGCCCTGGCTGGGCTTGAACTTCCGACGGCGCCCTGAGCTGCGTCACTCCTGCAGCCTGGGGATAAAGCAGCCGGCTCCTGTATCTGAGGCCAACACCCTGCTCCCCTCTCTCCCCCCTCCCCCTGCGTGGAGTCCCCCCTGTGCTGAATCATCCTTCACACATAAATAAACATCCTTTCTCATCTTAAATAAAAATGTTTTTCTGGACCCAACTTCCCCTCAGCTTCCGTTCCCTGTCCTCATCCACGCCACCGGACAATTATGTCATGTCCAAGAGTTGCTCTCCTTCTTTCTGTGCTTTGAGATAGACTCTTTTTTTTTTTTTTAAGGTTTTTTGAGACAGGGTCTCGCTTTGTGGTTCAGGCTGGCCCTGAGCTCAGCCTCAGACTCACGTCACAGCAATCCTCCTGCCTCTGCCTCCCGAGTGCTGGGATGACAGGCGTGAGCCACCACGCCCGGCACTGGTATGTGGTACTGGTTGCCGCTGGGGTGAGTCTCCACACCCAGTATTGTTATGTGGTTTCCGGGGATCGAACCCGGGTCCTTGCGCTTGCAAGACAGGCGCCGGAACCACTGAGCTATATCCCCGGCCCTGAGATAGACTCTTAATACGGAGTCCAAGCTACCCTTGAACTACATAGCCCAAGCTAGCCTCCTTCTCCAAGAGATCCTCCTGCCTCGGCCTTCCGAGTGCTGGGATTTTAGGGGTAGGACACCAGGTCCAAGCCACCTGGTGTGGCCCACGTTCCCTCGGGAGCAGAACCTTCGGGAAAAGCGTGCAGGTGGGTGGCGTGTGGGGTGCAATTTCAGAGGAGAGGAGCAGCAGGAAGTGAAAGAGGAGAGAAAGGAGAAAAGGATCGGAGGACATGTCGTTTGGGGCCTCACTAAGGAGGCAGAGAGCCGCACCAGAATTCCAAGGGTTCCCGTGTCTGACCAAGGGAGGGACAGGGAGGTGCCCGCCCCAGCTTCCCATCCCCAGGAGGTATGGCAACCCCCATGGGCGCTCAAAGCTCCTGCACCCTCCTGGGCCAGATGGCAAGGTGGGGGCGCGAGTCCTGGCACCCCTCTTCTAGCAGAGTGGACTGGACAGGCTATTGGACACTTCTGAACGCTGGCGTCAGGGTTTAAAATGAAGAGGGTGAGGCTGGCACAACCATACACACCCGTCATGTCAGCGCCTTGGCAGGCTGAGGTGGGAAGATACGAGGCCAACCTGGGCAACTCACCGCGAAACTGCCTCAACATAAAATTCTAAAACTGGGGTGGGGAGGCAGCTCAGAGGCAAAGCCATAGATCACAACCCAACACTACACACACACACACACACACACACACACACACACACACCCTGAAGCCCCAGGTCCTCAGGAGCCTGAGGCAGGAGCATCTCTTGAGCTTTCCAGTTAGACCAGCCTGGACAACATGGTGAAACCCCTTTCCCCAAACAGGAGTGCTCAGCAGTCTCCAGACACCCTCTAAATCAGTGTGGTTGTTACTACAACCTGCTGCCCCTCAAGTGGCACAGCCTGGGCTGACCAGGAGGAAGTTGCAGGTGGCGCGGGGAGCTGGCTATGATGGCGCACATCTGTTAGCCCAACACTTGGGAGACTGAGGCAGGAGGATCACTGTGTGTTGGAGGCCACGCTGGGCTCCACAGGGAGATCTTGGTTCAAAAGACCAAAAACAGGGCTGGAGATTTAGTTCAGTGGTTCTGGCACCTGCCTCACAAAGACAAGGTCCAGGGTTCGATCCCCAGTCACCTCATACAACACTGCGGGGCATGGAGAAGCCTTGTCTCAAAACAAAACAAAAGACCAAAAATAAGCAAAATGAAACAAGAGCGTAGGCTCTGCACCTGCAGAATCAGCCTTCGTAGTTAAGAAGATCCCCAGGGGATTCCGGGGACACAGCACCCTTCTCTGTGTCTTTGACTTGTTTTGTTGATTTTGGGGTTTGTTTTGTTTTGTTTTTCTGGTAGTAAGAATTGAACCCAGAGTCCTCACTCTGACCCGCACCCCCGTCCCTTTTCAGTGCTGGCTTTCAGACAGTCTTGCCACGTCACTAAATTGCCCAGGTCGGGCTTGAGTGTGCAGCCCTCCTGCCTCAGCTTCCCAAACGCCAGGATCACAGGTGTGCAGCTCTCTGAGCAGCTTGAAGCATCTTTGTTTTGTCTGGATGTTTTGTTTTGGGATAGAGACTCTCTGTGTAGTGCAGCCTGGCCTCGAACTCCCTATGCAGCTCAGGCCAGCCGCGAACTCTCAGCAATCCTCATCTCTGCGGGCATTACGGCGTGTGCCACCATGCCCAGCATAAAGCATCTTTGAATGCAGAGACAGAGGTTGGGAAGACAGGTTCAAGTCAGAGCACGAGAGGGCTCTCAGTGCCCAGTGGGCTGGCAGAGCCACAGTGTCGGGCGGAAGTGGGTATTGCCCTGGAAGTGCGGTCTGTTGCAGGACGGATGGGCTGGGGTCTCCAGACTTCCGGTCCCTCCTAACTGGGCCGCACCGCCTCTCTGGTAAAGCACAACTACCAAGGAAAGCTGGAATAGGCACAGCAGCCTGGGCTCCATCCCTCTCCGGCGTAGTCCTGACACCTGCAGTGTCAAGGCCCCTCCAGCACCCCCATCCTCTCTCCTTGGGGGTCCGGTCCAGGCCCTGGGTGACAGCCTGACCGGGCAACCCTGCCATTGGGCAACCCTGTCATCGGCAGCTGGTGGTTCCAGGGACTGGCTGCCCACCCTGCGACCAGAATAAAGCCACTCTGGCTGGCAACCTGGCTGGAGCCTTGGTCCAGGCTGAGAGCAGCCCCGGATGAAAGGGGTTGCACCGACCTCCTGCCACCTCCTGCCGTAGTTACCTAGGCCTCAGTGGCCTCTTCTGGGGGTCGTTGGTGACGTCCAGGAAGCCACTAAGCCAGGAATGCCAGGAATGTACCTGCACTTCCCTCCAAGGAGGTTAAAGACAAGCGCCACCTCTGCCCCCTCTTCTTGGGTGCAGGGAGCGGCCCTCAGAGGGCTCATTACCTGGGGCTGGGGTTCGGGGGTCCCAGAGACAGCAGGAGAGGTGGAAGCTGTCAAACCCACAGACTGCAGATGATTTCACACAGGTATAGGCAGGAAGTGGCCCCCAGATGCCGCGGAGACACTTCAAGATGTTTTTTCTTTTTTCTTTTTTTTCAGTTTTTTGAGATAGGGTCTCCCTTTGCAGTTCAGGCTGGTCCTGAACTCACTATGTAGCCCAGGCGAGCCTCAAACTCACAGCAATCTTCCTGCGTCTGCCTCCAGAGTGCTGGGATTACAGGCGTGAGCCACCAGGCCTGGCATTAAGCAGATGTTTTATAATGATCACACTCGAAAATAAGATTTGGAAAATTGGTGAAGCAGAGTTTGTGTACAAAAAGAAATGTATATATATTTTTTTTCTTCCTTTTTTTTTTTTTTTTTTTGTGTGTGTGGGTTTATAGGATCTCACTATGTAGTCTAGGCTGGCCTAAATCATGGAGATCCTCCTGCTTCAGCCTCCCAAATGCAAGGATTACAGGAGTGCATCAGCACGCTGGGCTTGCCCCTAGATTTTAACTTAACCCACAAACCATAATTCCCACTTGTAAACCTTCTTTCTTGTAATCCC
>PVIR01039600.1:0-13495 GCA_004026965.1 Petromus typicus
CCCAGGTTAGAAATTTTTGACAAGTGCTTTGCCTAGATTTTCTTCAGTAGATTCTTTCTCTAGCTAGGAATTGAAAAGACATTCTACAAGTAGAAAATGATAATGTTGACAACTGAAGTCTTAAACACAGGCGATCGATCTGCAGACCAGGATGACTGGCTGAATGTTCCTTGAGTTCAGAGTATTTTCTCCCTCTACCAGGAGACCTGATAAACTCTTTGTTAAGACTGTTAGGGAATAGCCGGGAGGGAGGTCTCAGGAGGAAGTGAGTAGGTATTGACACACCTGGGCTCAGAATTACTAAACTAGAATAGGGCACTTCCTTCTTTGGAAAGGAAGTTACTATTTTCGTAGTTCTTCCAACAGAACTTTTAGAGAAGTGGAAGTGACAGGGAACCGCGTTTCTGCTTTTGGGAAGAGGGTCAATCCCTTTGATCCCCTTTGCAGCCTCCTCACATCACGTGCACAACTGCGGTGCAAAGCGCTTAGAATTTTAAGTACATATGCAGTTCCCAGAAAAGGAACCATTCTTCAGAAGAAGCAGTGAATTGTTTTCCAGAAGTCCAAGGGCTTGGAAGAAAAGCTGAGGGACTGAGTGTCCCAAGCCTTCAATCCTTCCTTGGGCCTAAGCAGGTTCAAACAATCGGTAGCATTTGAATTCTGGTCCTCTGGGTTGCGTCTTAAGACTTTAAAATACCAGGGGTTAGAGAAACAACTTTCTCTCCTCTCCCCCAGTACTCCACAATATGAAGCAAATAACTCTAAATTCAATTTCCACATTTGTCAGGAGTGGAAGAAATACTTAATATAGAGGTTTTCATTGCAAGACCCATTTGGAGCGCCAATCTGCCGCCCAGAAGAAACATGGAGGTACTGGCTTCTGCCAGTGCGCAGACTCCAAATTGGCCCCACCCTCTCCTTCCCAGCCTCTCCAGCAGAGGGCCGCGAGCTAGGTTCCGCAGGCCCCCACCGGGCCCCGCCCCTGCCCGCCCCCCGGCGGGGGTAGGAGCCGGGGAGGCGGGCGCGGAAACTTGGCCGCGGCTTTCCGGCAGCAGTGGGCACGCGGCCTCGCGAGGGGTGGCGCAGGAGCGGGCCGCCCACTGGCCCGGACGCGGCCGCCCGCTGCCCCGGAGCTCGGCGGTCTGCAGTCTGTCGGGGAGCCTACCCCGGCGCTCCGCCCGCCGTGCTCGTCCAAGGGGCGCGCCCTGCACTCCCCGGCGCCGCCCACTCCGCTCCGGCGGCCGCTCCTCCCTCCGCCCGGAGAGCCGCCGGCGGCGGCCGGAGAGGCCCCTCCTTCGCGTCCTCCTTTCGCTCGCTCGCAGCCGAGCGCAGCTGCCAACCCAGCCGGGCCCGCGACCCTTCCTGCCATGGCTGGCAACGTGAAAAAGGGCTCCGGCGCGGGTGGCGGCAGCGGCTCCGGGGGCTCGGGCGCGGGTGGCCTGATCGGGCTCATGAAGGACGCCTTCCAGCCTCACCACCACCACCACCACCTCAACCCGCACCCACCGGGTACTGTGGACAAGAAGATGGTGGAGAAGTGCTGGAAGCTCATGGACAAGGTGAAGGCCTGCAGGGGACCCGCGGCGGACGCAGGGTGGGCGTGGGTGGCGGGGCCTCGGCGAGGGGCGGGACAGACTGACGGACGGAGGAAGCTGGGGGGGGGAGGGGATCCCGACGCCGGGACCGGGGACTGTGGGGGCGGGGAGGAGCCTGGAGGGCAGGGGTCTTCTGGGAGAAGGGCTACCATTGGGAGTTGAGTACGTTGAGGTGCTTGGGGAGTCAGACAAAGGTGGGGTGGGGGCTGGGGTGAGGGTGACTGGGAAGCCACCGGGGCGGAAGTGCGGTAGGGGTGAGGAGTTTGGGGCTCTGTGCAGGGTGCAGGGATGTGGGTCACGGAATTGGCCTTGAAGGCCAGAGGGACGGGGTGAGGAAGTATATAATTTACTGGTTAGGTTTCCTCGCAGGATGAGGAGAGATCTGACTATGGAATTAGTTTTATGGGCTCCAATCGAGGAATGTGATGTCAGGACAACTCAGTCCAACTGTGCCCTGTGTGAGCATATAGGCTTTTCTCTTTAAGATGCAGCACCAAGATAAGAGAGAGAGAGGTTTAAATGGGGCAGGGAAGGAACTTTATGCCCCGTCCGGCTCTAGTTCAAATTTTTTGTTATTCTTTGTAAACTGTACATGATCATCCATTGCTGGTGCTGAGATATGCACTGATTAAACCACAAAGTTCTGGTTAGAACCATTATCTGCTGAAAGGTGGGTTGACTAAGCGTGCTGAGCAGCACAGTCTCACTTCTTCCTGACTTTCTCCCTACGCTCATCTCTCATGCTTTTAGCTGGGCTAAAAGTAACGCCCGAGGCCCCAGCTCGCTATTAGTTAAGGACCTCACTTGCACTTGCTCACTGAATCTCTTTCACTGCCCCCTCGCTCAGCAAGTGTCGAAAAAACTTACTTTGTAAGTTTGTGACTTGGTAGATTTTTACTACTTTATAGGGTGTCAGTATAATGAAATACAACAGTTGGTCTCATGTCCTTAAGAGTGTATAGGAAGTCTAATATTTTGTTCATATTTTAGTAACGTTTATTTTGTTTAATACTTTTGGCCAAGTTAATAGTGAAGCTGCAAATTGATTCGGAGGATCTGGCACTAAACAGAATGGTGTTTTTTCCTCCAGGGTAAACTGGTTTTCTTTGGTTCCTCTTTGGGCCTTGGTTCCTCTTCTGTAAAGTTCTTCATGGATTGTTTTGGACTGGAAACAGCTAATGAAACGATTATGAAGCACTTGGCAAATACTGTGTAAATGCTTAACAAGTCCTTTGTGAGAATTAACACTCTGGTAGTGCATACTAGTGATTTCATAGCCACTTTTTCAGGGATGAGATTTTTTTCTCCTATTAAATAATTGGTATTTCAGATGGCCCAGGACACCATCTTCAGCAGCCTCCCCAACTGGTACTGTAATTAGTAACAGGTATCAATTATGTTAGTGTGTACTACTAATGTTATAGCAATTGTATGTAGTGTGTACTCTAGTTTAGGTACACTATACGGTGTGTGTGTTGAGTACTGTAGTTTTAGTTCTAATGTAGGTTGATTGTATTAGTGGTGTAGTACTGGTATTATTAGAAATTATAATAAATCCATTGCAGAAAGGCCTGTAAACTTAAAATGTGTTGATGCCTTTTTTTTTTTTTTGAGATAGGGCCTCACTTTGTAGTTTAGGCTGGTCCTGAATCAGCCTCGAACTCACAGTAATCCTCCTGCCTCTGCCTCCGAAGTGCCTGAATTGCAGGCGTGAGCAACCATGCCCAGCCTTGTGGTGTGTGGTACTGATTGCTGATGGGTATGAGTCATCATACCTGGCATTGTTATATGTGGTTATATAAGGATAAGGATCGAACCTGGGCCCTTGTGCTTATGAGGCAGGCGCTGGGAATACTAAACTAAATCCCTGGCCTCTTTTTTTTTTTTTTTTTTTGAGACAAGGTCTTGTTCTGTAGTTCAGGCTGGCCCAGATAAACCTCACATTCACTTTAGCCCTCCTGCCTCTGCCTCCTGAGTGCTGGGATTACAGGTGTGAGCTACCATGCCGGGCGATACTTTTTTTCCCTTCAGGTACTTAGTTCAACTCAAGAACTTGTACTTGCCAGGCAGGCTGTGTGTCACAGAGCTACATCCAGCCTAGGGCTGATTATCTTTTAAAAAATAGTGAAGCTACACAGCCAGATGTGGTGGCACAGGCCTGTAATTCCAGCACTTGGAAGGCCGAGGCAAGAGGATCACTGTGAGTTTGAAGTTAGGCTGTGCTATGAAGTTTAAGCCACCCTGAACTACATATTTGGGATCCTGTCTCAAAAACAAAACAAACAAAAAATACTGAATGTATCCAAAACCCAAAGATTTTAGGTTTATATTTTAGGAATTTACTGTTAAGGACTAAAAAGTTTTCTGTGCCATAGAAAAATGCTCATTTTTAATGGTTTCTCATATAAGGCCTATGAGTATTTCAGAATTGTAGTGATACGTTGTCTTTGTGAAGTGTAGTGGGGTTCCCAGTCGGGGAGGGTGAGGCGCAGAGTCATGATACAGACCCTGGAGAAGGTTTCTGGAATGCTTCTGTTTTTAATGAGGCATATACTACCTATATAACTTAGGATTTTAGAGGGTGTGGTGAGGGCTGAGAAGGGTTGAGGGTCCATTGGTTTAACCTAGGGTCTTGCCTAAAAGGAAATTTGTGAACAGGGGGGCTTACTGAGCAGGGATTGGGGGTAGTTGGGGCCATGGATGAGAAACCAAGAATGGTGGGAGTGTCAAGGCCACTAAAAAGGCTCAGTACATGGGTTCAAGTGTGCTCAAGCCCCTGAGGATCTCCGAGCCTGTAGGAAGTCAGGCCTCAACCATCAGGCTCAGGAAACAGGCATGCAGTGCACTTGTCCTAACCAAACCTGAACCGCTCTCTTAGTGATAAATGACCCCTCCTTAACAATTCTCTTAATTAAACTTTTACTTGTATAGAGAATTAAATTATAAATAGCCCTGTTCTGCACAGTAGTCCAAATAATTTCTTTTCTTTTTTTTTTTTTTGAGACAGGGTCTCGCTTTGTGGTTCAGGCTGGCCCTCAGCTCAGCCTCAAACTCACATCACAGCAATCCTCCTGCCTCTGCCTCTGGAGTGCTGGGATTATAGGCGGGAGCCACCACGCCCGGCACTGTGGGATATGGTACTGGTTGCTGCTGGGGTGAGTCTCCACGCCCAGTATTGTTATGTGGTTACCAGGATCGAACCCGGGTCCTTGCACTTGCAAGACAGGCGCTGGAACCACTGAGCTATATCCCCGGCCCTCCAAATAATTTCCTCCCTTATACCTTATTCCTTCATCTCTTTAAAGTCTGCACTTAATGTATATATGTTGTTCTGGGTGTGGTGGTGGTGAGACATTGCTGTATATCCCAGCATAGAGGGAGGCTGAGGCAGGAGGATCACAAGTTCTGGTTCCACTTGGGGAGTTGAGACCTTGTCTCAAAATAAAAAAATGAAAAAGGGCTGGGGTAGCCCAGTGGTAAAATGCCCCTGGGTTCAAACCATAGTACCTAAAAAAGGAAAACAACAACAACAAAAAAATAGGAGCAAAAAACTACATGTTGAGTTTTGAGTGCTACGGAATGCTTATTTGGGGGAGAAGAAAGATGACTCAAAGATTGGAGTGGAAATGACTTAGCTGGTCTTAGTAGTTTAAATACTGTAGGCTTTTCTGAACGTTTCTGTTCAACCCTTCAGAGGGGTTTTCTTTTTCTTTGTACGAGGCGGAGAGAGAACTTGGGACATTGAGCTTGCCACACCGGGATTGTGCCCTCAAACTAAGTCCCTTGCCCAAATGTTGTATTCGTGTCTTACTTGTCTGGGAAGATGACCTCAGACCAGCTTTACCCTATATCACATGTTACTATTTTGATGAAACAGACTTGCTGCCTTTTGCTGTGTCAGTCCTGTAGGTTCACACTGCTTTCCAAACTTTCTCAATACTTCTATCATCTTGCTAGATTGCACTAGTTCTTTTTTAAACTTTACAGTATTTTTATTGTCAGAGATTGGTAATGGGACACCACTTTGTGACTTCATAGGGTATTAAGTAACAGTAGTAAAGAACTTAATTTACTGTCATATCTGCAGATGACCGTATGTTTATTGAATTCAGTCTTGTTTGTCTGCTTTTGAGACAGGGTCTCACTTTGTAGTTCAAGCTGGCCCTGAACTCACTAGTTCAGGCTGGTCTTTAACTTGTGATCCCCTGCGTCAGGCTTCTGAGTAATGGTTTACTCCAGGTTTACCCCACCACACCCAGTGAATTTGGTATTAAATCTCATAGTTTGTCCTTTAAAGCCAAGTGACTGTCATTCCAGCCTGCAAATAATCAGTCTATAGAGTGAGCACTGGGAACTGTTAATCTCTGCCCCTTGCCCAATACTAGATGTATGTGAAGACAGAAGTTAGCTGAAGTGTTGTGTTCTGGTCAGCAGAAGCCCAGTTTACTAATTTACTTATTCATTATTGAATTTAAACTCATAGGTGGAAAAGTGCCTATGCTAGAACACTTATTAAACAAAAGGTAGGCAAAGTCATTATCTAGGTTTTTTGTTTTTGTTTTATTTCACTTCCTCAGGATATTGTAATAAATACTTGTGTAAATACTTGTGTGTGAAGGAAATGACTAGTACATGAAGAGAAACTGGGCAGGGAAGAGAAATGGTGAGTAGAAAGAAAATCATAAATGACCTTAAATGTAAATATAAAAGTACTTAGATACTTAATATAGTAAGAAATGTAAAATTCAATGTGAAATAGAGCAGGTTTGGCAAGTTATTTTATTTAATTTATTTAATTTTTTTTTTTTTGAGACAGGGTCTTGTTTTGTAGTTCAGGCTGGTCCTGAGTTCACTATGTAGCGCAGGCAAGCTTGGAACTCACAGCAATCCTCCTGCCTCAGCCTCCTGAGTGCTGGGATTACAGGCATGAGCTAACACACCTGGCATTGTGGTATGTGGTACTGATTGCTGGTGGGTGTGAGTCCCCACACCTGGCATTGTTATATGTGGTTACAGATCAAACTTGGGCCCTTGTGCTTGCAAGGCAGGCGCCAGAACCACTAAGCTAAATCACTGACCTGGCAGACTTTTTCTTTACAGGCAAAGATACGGTATTTTAGCCTTTGTTGGCCACATGTTTAATCTTGGGTACTATTCAGTTGTTATTACAACTCTTTAAAAATGTCACTTATGGGAGGCGGGGATATAGCTCAGTGGTTCCAGCGCCTGTCTTGCAAGTGCAAGGGCCCGGGTTCGATCCCAGTAATCACATAACAATACTGGGCATGGAGACTCACACCCAGCAGCAACCAGTACCACATACCACAGTGCTGGGTGTGGTGGCTCACGCCTGTCATCCCAGCACTCCGGAGGCAGAGGCAGGAGGATTGCTGTGATGTGAGTTTGAGGCTGAGCTGAGGGCCAGCCTGAACCACAAAGCGAGACCCTGTCTCAAAAAAAAAATGCCACTTGCGGTGGTACACCCCTGTAATCACAGTACTTGGAAGACTGAGGCAGGAGGACTACATAGTGAGTACAAGGCCAGTCTGAACTGCATAGCAAGACCCTGTCTGAAAAAAACGAAAACAAACCAAAACAGGTAAAAGCAATATTTGGAGAGAAAGGCTGTGGGGTCATGATGTGACTACCCCAGGATAGGGTGTTTTTCTGAGTGTTATAGGGCTGTACCATGATCATATTTTGTTTTGGTGCAGGAGATATAAGGTCTCACAAATGCTAGGCAGTTGTTCTACCCCTGAGCTGCAACATCAGCCTTGTGTCCTCATTTTAAATTAGCTGATACCATTGCGATGTTAAGGTATTTTTATGTTTTTTCATTCTTTCTTTCTTTTTTTTTTTTTTTTACTACATGTAGACCAGATGAGTCTGGAACTCACAGCAATCCTCCTGCGTCTTCCTCGCTTGTGCTGGGATTGTAAGTGTGAGCCACCATGCCCAGCATTGTAGTATGTGATACTGAGTCCCATACCCAGCATTGTTGTATGTGGTTACCTCCCAGGGATTGAATTTGGGACTTTGTGCTTGCCAGGTAGGCCAAAACCACTGAGCTAAATTCCTGGCCTAGACCTTTTATTTTTTATTTTGAGATAGGGTCTAAGTTACCCAGGCCAGGTTTGAACTTGTGATCCTTCTGCTTCAACTTCCCAGAGTGCTGGGATTGTAAGCATACTGCTTTTCCTGAATTTTATTTTATTTTTTTTAAGACAAGGTCTTATTATGTAGTTCTGGCAGACCCTGAATTTTGTGTAGTCCAGGCTAGCCTTGAACTCAAAGCTATCATCCTGCCTCAGCCTCTGGAGGGTTGGCATTTAAACCCATACCACCATGCCTAGTGTGATTTGGTTTTTTTAAAGAGATATAGTTTATCAGAAAAATACATCTGTGTAAAAGCATGAGTTTAAAACAATATTTTAGTTTTAAAAGAAGTATTTTCTAAAAAAAAAAAAAAAAAAAGCCGGTGTGGAAAAAGAAGGTAGTCAATTGTGGTGGCTCATACCTATAATCCCAGCATTCAGGGAGGCAGAGGCAGGAGAATTGCTGCCTGAGTTTGAGGCCTGTCTGGGCTACCTAGTGAGTTCAGGGTCAGTTTGAACTACAAAGCAAGACCCTGTCTCAAAAAAACTAAAAAAAGAAAAAAAATTTTCAAAGATGATTATTTTCTACTACATCATCTTTTCTTGTTTGCCCTATCTGCTTCCTGTCCCCAAAAGAACTTTGGGTTAATTCCTGTACAGTATTTTGGAAGTAAGGTATATTCAATTAAATTAATAGTAATTACTCTTTGGGGTTTTTTTTTTTTTGAGACAAGATCTCATTTTGTAGTTCAGGCTGGCCCTGATCCCAGCCTCAAACTCAACAGCAGTCTTCCTGCCTCTGCCTCTCTAGTGCTGGGATTATAGGCTTGAGCCACCACACCTGGCACTGTGTGGTATGTGGTACTGATTGCTGGTGGGGTGTGAGTCACCACGCCTCGCATTGCTGTATGTGGTTACTGAGAATAGAACTGGGCGCTTGTGCTTGCTAGAAAGGTGCCTGGACCACTGAGCTAAATCCCTGACCCTTTTTCTGTTTTGTTTTTTGAGATAGGGTTTTAGCCTCCTGCCAGTAGGGATTACAAATGTGTGCTGCCACACTGGTCTGAAATTTTTTTTTTTTTGAAACAGGGTCTTGCTTTGTAGTTTAGGCTAGCCCTGAATGCACTATGTAGCCCAGGCCAGACTTGAACTCATAGCAATCCTGCCTCTGCCTCTCAAGTGCTGGGATTACAGGTGTGAGCCATCATGCCCAGCACTGTGGTATGTGGTTATTTGGGATCAAATTTGGGACCTTGTGCTTGTCAAGTAGACACCAGAACCGCTGAGCTAAATCCCTGGCTCCTAAACTGGAATTTTTCAGTCTCACAGGGTGTCTTGCTGCCTCCCTTCTCTGCCTGCCTTCCTTCCTGTGTATTTGTACTTGAGTAGGGTGCTGGGTACCAGTCTTACTTTTCAAGAGACTGCATGGGTGATACATAAAAAAGTAAGAGAAAAGATAAGTAAAGGTGAGTAATGAGAACCTAGAGAAGTAGGTCTGAAGTGGCGCCAGCTCCATAAGACTCTGTCTCAGCCTTTGAAGCTTAAAAACTCTCGCGAGGGCAGCAGCTGCTTATCTCTGACATCTCCTCTGGGAGCTTACACTATTGTGGCGCTTTTAAGTACTAACATTTGTGTGCCCCCAAGGAGTTAAATGAAAGGAAAGGTAGAAATTTATGGCGTTATATACAAATATACATACATACATGCATTTATTTGTGAGGCAGAGTCTTACTGTAGTTTAGGCTGGCCTTAAACTCACAGAGATCCTGAGTGCTGGGATTACAAGTGTGCATCACCATGCCCACCTACTTTTATATATTTCTTGCAAAAACTTTTTATTGGTATCCTTATTTTACAGATGTAGACAGTAGGTGCTGTGAGATTAGCAGATTTTATTAACGCAGAGCCAGAATCCAGAATTGCCTCCCTCTCGAGTTTAGAAACTTCTTTCCTATACTTTTTTCTCTGTAAAGTAATACAAAGAACTATTTTTGGTCTTCTGCTACCGGAAGGGATGCCTCAATCAACCTTACCTCACACATATGCAGTACTGATCCCATTAGATTGTGACAGAGTCCAGCATTTCTAACATTGGTGGATGTCACAGGGTGGCAGTGCATCATTGTATGCACATGGTGATGCTGGTGTATACAGACCTGCAATGCACAGTACACACCTATAATTACTATAGGACATAAGACTTGATAATAAATGACTATTAGCCTGGTGTGCCACACCAGGAGGCTGAGGGAGGAGATTGAAGAGGCTTGAGTCTAGCCTGGGCATTTTATTTTATTTTTATATTATCAGACAGGGTTTCACTCACTATGTAGCCTAGTCACCTTCAAGCTTGGAGCAGTTCTCCTGCTTTAGACTTCTGACTGCTAGGATCACATACACGTCCTACCTACCATGTTAGGTCTTTTTTTTTTTTTTTTTTGAGACAGTGTCCTACCTACCATGCTAGGTCATTTTTTTGAGGCAGTGTCTTGCTTTGTAGTTTAGGCTGGTCCTGTACTCAGCCTCGAACTCAGCAATCCACCTTCCTCTGCTTCCCGAGTGCCAGGATTATAGGTGTGAGCTACCACTCTCAGCATTGTTATAAGTGGTTCTGATTGCTGCTGGGTGCGAATCTTCACACTCAGTATTGTTGTATGTGGTTACTGGGGATCAAACCTGGGTCCTTGCTCTTGCAAGGCAAGTGCCAGAACCACTGAGCTAAATCTCTGGCCCCGTTTTTCTGTTTTTTGAGACAGGGTCTCACTGTATAATTCAGGCTGGACTTGAAATCACTGTGTATCCCAGGCTGACCCTGAACTCATGAGCGTCCTACCCTAGCTTCCAGAGTGCTAGGGGTGCAGGTAGGTATCACCATGGTTGACCCAGCCTGAGCAACTTAAGTGCAACGTAGTAAGACCTGTTTCAAAAAAAAAAAAAAAAAGAGTAGGGGGCTGGGGATGTAGCTCACTTCGAAGTTCTGGTTTCAACTCCCAGTACTGAAGAACAACAAAAAAGCTGTGTTTGTATTTTTTAATCATTGTTTTAGAGTGTATGCCTTTTGCTTATTAAAAAAAAGTTAACCATAAAACCTTGTGCCTTAGAGAGAGGGTCATCCTTTGCAATTCAGGCTGGCCTGAAACTCTCAGCAGTCCTCCTGCTTCAGCCTCCTAGTGCTGGGATTACAACCATGGGCCACTATGCTTTGGCAACACTGTGTCTTACCACACTACCAGCAGCTTTGTACATATTTTGCTTGCCTTATATGGCTCTTTGTTTTGGTTTTACTGTCCTGGCACTTGATCCTAGTAAGAAGTCACACCAGCTGACTGACCCATAGCACATCATCAAGTTCTCCGGCCCTCTTCCCCCTTGGTTTGGTTCTCTTATGGAGGAAAACTTTAAAGGAGTCAGATTTATTGGTGTTTTGTGTAGAGGGAGAGATCCTATTTCCTGACCTTTCATTTTTTTAGGCCTATTTTCTTTTTCTTTTTCTTTCTTTTTTTTTTTGAGGCAGGGTCTTGCTGTGTGATTCAGGCTAGCCTCGAACTTAAGGCAATCCTCCTGCCTCTGCCTCCCAAGTGCTGAGTTTACAGGCGTGAACCACAACGCCCAGCAGGGCCTATTTGCAGCAGTAGTACAAACCTATAGCATGCTTTCAGGAAATAGAAACAATTAATGAGTTATAAAATGTACAGAATGAGGATGAGCTCTCATTCTCAAATGATTACACTCTCCAGGGGTATCCATCTTTTATAGCTCAGGACTCATTCTTCTACCCCTTACCCTCTTTCCTAAGTGGCTCTGAGAAAACTCAGAATACAAAATCACCTTGAGAGTGATTTATTGACTTTAGCAAGCAGTAACTCTCTATAACTATAACCTACTACTACTAATTCCATCTATTATAGAGAAATTTAAAATCTGTTTTTTTTGTTTTTTGAGACAGTGTCTCATTATGTAATTCAGGCTGGTAGTGAATTTGGTACAGTGTATCCCTGGCTAACCTCAACTCACAGAGATCCTCCTCCCTCAAACTCCCAAGTATTCACCATACCTGGCCTCTTATTATACATTTTGATCCTTATTTACACTTTCCGTTGTTCATACCGGTGAACTTTTTCTTTATGTGGATCTTAAACTGCTGCTAGGACTGTATCAAGTGATTTCTTGTATACTAGTGGTTCTCAGATTTGCCTATAAATTCAGATTCTCGGGATTCTGTTAAAATGGAGAATCTGAGGCCGGAGATTTAGCTCAGTGGTTCTAACGCCTGTCTTGCAAGAGTGAGGGCCCGGTTCCATCCCCCGGTAACCACATACAATACTGGGTGTGGAGACTCATGCCCAGCAGCAGTCAGCATCACATACCACAGTGCCAGGCGTGGTAGCTCACGCCTGTAATCCCAGCACTCGGGAGGTAAAAGCAGGAGGATTGCTGTGATGTGAGTTTGAGGCTGAGCTCAGGGCCAGCCTGAACTACAAAGCAAGACCCTGTCTCAAAAAAAAAGGAGAATCTGAGTAGATCCGGTTTGGGACCTGATATTCTGCATACCCAGGACATAACCAGTGCCCCTGATGCAGGCTCCACACTCAATTGTAGCAAGATACCATGGTTGCTTTTATTTTTTAAAAGTTTGGCATATTTTTTAAATTTTATTTTTGTGGTTCTGGGATTCACTGCAGACCCTTGTGGATACTAGATAAGCAGTCTACCACTGAACCACCCCTGCCAGCCTTTTTAGATAAATGACAGGCCAAGGATTGTGTGGTACATCATGTTGTAATCTCAGCTATTAGGGACATTAAGGCAGGATTGCTAATTGAGTTCATATGGACAGTTTAGTAACTTAGTAAGACCCTGTCTCAAAATGAAGAAAAATAAAAGGGGCTGGGGAAGTAGCTCAGTGTGAAGGTTACTATTTCAGTCCCCAGTAGTGGAAAAAAATAAAACCAAAAATAGAAGAGTATCTTATTTGTGTTTAAAATTTTAATGATTATCTTGTGTTAGGAAAGTAATACATACTTGAATTACACATTTTTAAGCAGAAGTGGGATTTTATTTGTGTTGATTTTTTAAGACAAGGTCTCACTATATAATTCAGGCTGACTTTGAACTCACTATGTAACCCAGGCTTGCTTTGAACTTGTGATCCTCCTGCCTCAGCCTCCCAAGTGCTGGGATTACAGGTATGCACCACCAAGTCTCATCTAGAAGTCAGATTTTAAAGCTCAGTTTTGGAATTTTTTTTCTTTTTTTAAAGTTCTGTGTAAATATGAATATGATTGATAAATTCATGTTGATAATTTAAGTTATGTCTGAGTTTTCATAATAGAAACAATGGTGTAGTGTTCTTCAGTATATAGTTTCTAAGAATTTCTGTAGAAAAACTCCTGGAAATTAATTAATCTGTTAAAAATATCATACATTAAAAATATCTATATTTATATGTATATAAAAATATGTGTATATATTCCTGCCTTCCAAAAAATTTGCTTCTAACAATCCTTAAGTAGTTTGTTGATTTAAATATAGTAGCCAGTTCTTAGTTACTTTTGATGAAAATTATTTTGACTCTTTTCCAGTTAAAGTTTTTTTTTTTTTTTTTTAGGTTTTTTGAGACAGGGTCTCGCTTTGTGGTTCAGGCTGGCCCTCAGCTCAGCCTCAAACTCACATCACAATCCTCCTGCCTCTGCCTCCCGAGTGCTGGGACTACAGGCGTGAGCCACCACGCCCGGCACTGTGGTATGTGGTACTGGTTGCTGCTGGGTGTGGGTCTCCACACCCAGTATTGTTATGTGGTTACCG
>PVIR01039601.1:0-13806 GCA_004026965.1 Petromus typicus
ATGAGGCACAAAAGCTGAACACTTGGAACACTTGATTCATAGTGAGAAAGAACTTTGTCTAATAACCATTTGGTTTGATCTCACTTAAAGGGAGAAAGGAGAAATTCCAAAAGAGAAAAGTCCAGGATCACAAACCTCACTGAAGAACCTAGAAATACTGGTGCAAATGCTGTGATTGCTTGAAATTCACACATCATCTTCTTTCCTACCACTGCAGCTCCCTGACTGTCACTATGTTATAAGACACCAGAATTACTTTAGTCTGTTCTAGATTTGGAATTAAAATGATAGGCATTTCTTTTAGCTTCAGAATTTGCTCCTTGTGATCTGAAATGCTGCAGCTAAACATGAATACACTATTTCAAAAACATCTAAAATCACATAATAAACAGAAAATGAATTAATCACAATAAAAACTTCTAGTTAGAATATCAAACAGAAGGAAGAACACATTATATTTACACCACTTCTGGGATGTGAACACAAATATTGGCTGCCGTGGCATGCAGTCATGTTTTTTCTCTCCTGACATGTTTGCTTGTCCCTGGTTCTACACTTTAGATGCTATCTCACTTCTGCTTTATCTATTACCTATGTCTTCAACTGAGCAAAACATGGGGGGATTTTTCCAATGGGAAATTCAGTAGGCTCTTATCTAATTCACTCATGTTCCTATAGATTCAAGGACTCAGAGTTTCCTCTTGGAGGTTGATGGACACAGATGCCTGTCTGATAGTGCTGATATTGCTTTCTCCATACACCTTTACGTGATGGTCTAAAGCAGGAACTGTGGCCAGATCCATCCTACTGTATGTTGTCATGTAATATGCTATCAAGGACTTGTGTTTTTCCAATTAAATAATTCTTAAAAATTAAAAAATACTATTTCAGAAATGTAAATTTCAGAATCCACAAGTAAGGCTGTGGGCACAGTCATACTCATTTATTTCCATATTACCTGTGGAGGATTTTCCTTTCTATGAGCAGAATGGAATTAGTTGTAACAGAGACCTATGATAGGACAGAGCTACCATTGGCCACTGCAGAAAAATAAAAAATGGTGAGTCCTGGTGTAGGTGCTAGGGTGGCAATTTGTGCATTTACTGATGGATTTCATACCAAAGTATCTCTACAACACTCATCTGACAAATGTTCTCTTAGAAACTGTATTTTAAAGAAGAGCATTTTTAGAAAATCTTTATTGGTACAATACATATATGCAACATGATTGCACTCCATAATGGGGATTTGTACCAGTATAAGACACAACTTAATTCTCATTTCTTCACATAGCCCTACCCACCCTACAACCCCCCTATATATATAAAATTTGCTTCCTTTCTTTTTTGTTATAATATCATTATCGTCCCCTTTCACCCTGTTTTACTTTGAGCAATTTCTATTTCACAATATATAACATACAATTCTAAGACTCATTTACATCTTCATTTTCTCATACCAGAGAAAGAACAGCATTTTTTTTAACCTGAAGACGTCTCTGTGAGGCTCTTTGTCAATGGCGGGGAAGGATGAGGAAATAGAATGGAGGCCAGATAAGTCCCTTACTCTTCCTGGGCCTGATAGCTTTTCTTTCTGCCTTCTTGAGTCTGTGAGTCACTGGGTGTGCACTCATGTGTGTGTATGTGTGTGTGTGTGTGTGTGTGTGTGTGTGTGTGTGAAAGAGAGAGAGAGAGAGAGATGAAGAGTGAAGCATGTGGTCTATAGAAGGAATAGCTGTCTTTATACTGAGAGAGCCCTTCGTTTGACAAGAAATTTACTCAGACGCCTGTAAATCCTCCACTAGTTTCCTCAAACTGGGTTCAGTCTTCACCCTGTACCATCCAGTCAAAGAATTCTGTTAAATTGTCTAGTCAACATCTGTGCCTTCGATCACCCCTCATACTTGACCTGACACCCGAAGTAATCCTCTCAAGCCAGGTGAACAGAAGCCCTCACTTGTCTTTGCTGGCAGTAATTTCCCATCCAAAGGCCCCACCTTCCTTTTAGTTAAAAAGCCCTGTTTGTTGTTGTTGGTGTCAGAATCTAATCCACTCTCTTCCTTGGCCTTCCTTTCATTAAGTTTTCATTTTTAACAAGTGCTGGGATAACAATTTTTCTCTAACACAACCAAACAAATTTCATCATTATGTAACTCTGAGCTGCCCTAGATTTCATACAATAAAAAGCCTTCTTTGCCATGGATTGTATCATATTGTTTGCTTTGCTTTCAGATATGCCAACATAGACTAGTTGGAGCACCTTTCCTGTTCAGCTTCAGAGAGTGCAGTCAGCATATTTCAAAGTATTGATATATTTTTACTAATCTCCCATGGCTTCAAACTTGGTAGGCAAGAATATGAGTGCCAGGTTATTATAGATGACAGCTTAAATAGCTTGTTGTTTTGCTAAGGTTTAACAAAGGTCTTTGACTTCCCAGTTGGGGACAGAGAAAAGAATATGGCCTATTACCTGCTTTCATTCTTCCCCCTCCACAAGTTAGGACTTATTTTAATCTTTTTTTTTTTTTCATATGATAAGGGCTATATTAGTTTGTATGTTTCAAACTTCAAATACAGAAGGAGAATGTAAACATAGACATGGAAAGCTAGAATTTTATTCTCCCGTGTAATCACGTAGTCTCGAAGGAAAATTATCATTGACCATATCATAGTTAAAAAACAAAATAAAAGTGTGTAATGAAAATCCACTCTCTCTCCCTACACTTCTCAGCTCTCCCTTTATTTTGGCTTTCTTTTTTGAATAACTTTCTTTATGTGGTAGAACATATGCTTTGGTTAATTTATTACTATACAGTTTGTGATCTCAGAGAAAGAAGGCAGCTATGCCAGGCAGCCTTCCATATATAAACCTGAAACCTAATCTGACTGGCCCTGGTTGCACTGCCTTCTTCACTACACACCAATGAATGTAATCAAAAGACCACAAATTCTTTGATTGACTGACTAAGTCATATGTCTTGATCAAAGATGAGGTAAGATGGGATAGTTTCCTGAGAGGAGAGCCAAACATCCTTAAGATTATAGTGTTGTATGGAAAATCAGATAAAGCATTTGGGAATGTAATTTTGCTTTATCTTTTAAAATTTTAAAAGAACACCAACAATATTTACATGTTATTGTTGGAATAGAAGAAGAACTTGTTAATATCGTATTTAGGCCTTCAAATGGCTTATTTCTAAATATAATATCTAAAACCATGTAAATTTTGATTATTAATGAGTAGAAAATTAATAACATTTAATAAAAAGTAACATTAAAATATAGACAATAAGCAGAATTTTAAAATACATCTTTATGTAATAAACTTTAGGTATGTTAACATGTAGAAAAAAGTAATGCAATATATTCAGGATGCTTTTAATTTTATATTGTAAAGGAAATTTTATATCTAAGGTTGTATATATATTTAAAGTTAAAAAATGGTGGGACTGTCTAAATAAAAAAGGCATTATCTTTAGGATAGTGTCTGGAGATTATTTTTGCTTTGGATTAATCTCTAAATTTTAATCCATTTCTATGTAGGTGGATTGGTTTATAAACTGTAACTAAAATTATTCTTGTTTAAAAAATAACAATATGTAAATTGTGGATCAGATATCATTCCAGAAAAATCTGAGAAAATATTTAGAAATTATGTGGGCCTTAGAGTGTAATTCCTTGTTATAAATTTCATATATATAAAATCAATAACTTTCTCTACAAGAAATATAAACGGTAAAGATAGCAGATATTAAAACATGAAGTTCCAATTTATAGTAGCAATGAAAAAGATGTAATATCTAGGGGGAAAATGAAATATATCTACCTATACTGTAAAAAGTGTGAAATTTTTCTTAGGAATCAGGAAATATTTTAAAATGGGGAAAATAACCACAGCAAGAAGAAGCATGTATCATAAGTACATAAAGTTCTTATGTACATAAGATATTATGCATTATACATAAAATAATCAAAATGTAAAATATATTAATCAGTTTTTACGCAAATGACAATCACTCCCAATATTATACTCTAGCGGATATATGTGTATATTTATATAGATGAGAAAGCATGTACAAGTGTATTGAGAAGTGGAATTCAAAGAATGGCATTCAGTTTTTTTAGATATTAAGATCTCACAAAGAAAATATTTATGGGTGAGATACCAGAAAAATTTCTGTTGCAGTTCCTTCTAAATATAGAATACAGCCTGAACTATATGTAACTTCACTGGAAGAAATTCTACCACATCTATTACATTTCAATTACCCACGCCCAGTAAAATGCAAAGCACTGTTTTTCCAGGCTGAAAATAATCAAGAAGGAATCTAAAAGACTGGGGCTTTGATTTAGTGCTAACAAACAACGTGTCATGGAGGCTCTTTGTTTGATCCCCAGCACCACAGGGATTGGGGAGAAAGAAAAAACAAACCAGGAAACAACCTAAACATCTAATAGCATAGAATAGGATGGCTAATAATGTACTGCAATACAATGCTATTTAGAATAAAACCAAACTATGAGTGCACAAGTAATGCATTTTTGTGAATGTGTGTGTGTGTGTGTGTGTGTGTGTGTGTGTGTGTGTGTGTGTGTGTGTCCATTTGTAATTTTTGGTAAAGCTGAATAAGAAATTCCAAAGACTTTCTCAGAATTGGGTTATTGCTTGGGTACCAGAGTAGATGAGACTGCCACTGTATAAACATTTTCATCATTTGAAAATTTTAAATTTAAAAAATGCTCAGTCAAAAACATTTTAATTTCCATGATGATATTATTACATACCAATAATTTTAGTTTGTATTTGAAAATTATTGTCAAAATGAAATTGTAAAAAATTAGAGATTCATTTATTCATTATCTAAGGATTAGAGTGGTCAAAAATATTTTCTGAAAATAATTATGCAAGATTTACAGATATTTTATTACACCTTATTTTAATAAGGAGTTACTACTCTTCTAACCAGTTTCATTATCATTTAGAAAATAATCTTAGTAGTCACATTAAAAGAATAGCTTTAGTGAAACATATATGAAATGAGGTTGTAATTTTCTAGATATGTACTATCAGTCATTTTCTGCTCTAAGAAACAATACTCACAATTTAAAAGAGGACAGGTGTATTTTGACTCACATTTTTGGTGCATAGTGAGCCAGCCACCAGGCAGGAAGGCACAGTGGATGGGACTTGTGAGGGAAAGTTGCTTGAGTTGTGGCTTCCAGGAACCACAGAGAGAAGAGAGCTGTAGAGAGAGACACACTAAGCTATATTGTGACTCATTCATCCCCAAAGCCCCACCCCATGAACATGAGGCTCTTGAGGACATCTAGATCCAAATTGCATGTGGCCATTATCCATTTAATACATATAAAGCCCAAGATATTGTAACAACTGGAAAAGTAGAATTCAACAATACAATTGCTGTTAGTGTGAATCAACAAAAAGATAGAAAAGTGTTTTTTTAGCAAGTAGGTATTACTATTGTACATCACTCTATTCTTTATCTTTACTTTAGAACTCAGAGAACTAAATTCTAAAAATATGAAAAAATTATCATGTCATGTTAACTTATGACTATTAGATTTCAATCTAAATAGCAGTTACTCTAGATGATTGCTTAAAATATTCATATTTTATTTTTTGGTACTTGCCAGAGAAGCAATTTAAATATCTCCACCAAAGTGTGAAAGGAAACAACTGAGAAATACTGATACAAATGCTTTAACTATAGGCATTAAAATATGAAGCATACATATATGTTTTACATATTGAAGTAACTTTTACCAGGAAATATGTTCTGTTAATAAAAATGAAAAAGTCTGAAAAATTATTTTTAAAAGTTTCACTTGATTAAAGTACAAAAGTATTGAGAGGCATCCCAAAATAGATATTTACTCTCATCAATCATTTTTAAATTTATGAGGTTCCTTATAATAAATGCTATCTTGTCTTATGATGGAAAGATTAAGGCATTAAGGCTCATATTAAAAGATAAATCTTTCTTGAAAGAATAGATACATAAAATGCATTAAGGTGTCTTAGAACCAGATGCTTCCAAACCAGGAATAATAAGGACTTTTTTATTTTATGGACACAGTCTCTTTTTATAATGGATGCCATTTCCTTCTCCATATTGGCTTCTAGAAGGCTGAAAGTCAACTTTGTGGCCCACTCATTGCAAATGTGAAAGGTTTTTAAGAATTGATTTTTGTATTAGTCTCATTTTGGGATCCATTTTATAAGTCCCTAACTTTGTATTCCTTTTCTCTTTCCCATCTACTTCTATTCTAGGACACCTTAATGCATTTTATGTATCTATTCTTTCAAGAAAGATTTATTGATCATTTAGTAATGGGCCAAGAACTGGGATGCACACTCCACTCTACTTGACCTTGTCTATAGAAAACATACTCAGTGTAAGCTTCCTTTACAAGGCAATATACAAATTAATTACATAATAAAAGTGATCATGGTGGTCAGAAAAGGTAAATCTGGAATGAATACTTATCCAGGTTAGAAAGAATCACACTTCTCTCAAGGATGCAGTCTAACATGACCAATCTGTCAACTAAAAGGAAACAGGGGCATAACACTCTCAGAGAAAAGTCTCTTCCACTGGAATATTGGCATTCACCACTCAAGCAATCATCAGGTAAGTTTTGGGCATAGAAAACTCAAGTGATGATATGAATTCTGAACTTCCTTTTAAGCACCCCACTAAGTTTTGTCCATAAACCCACTGCAAAAGCTAGAATGGGTTTTGTATGAAACAATAGAATTTTAGTCCATATACTTTTGGAGAACTTCTCCAGAACGTTTTGTCCAATCTTAGAAGTACATTTGTTTTAAATCTTCCACCCTCAATCCAAGCAAAGTATCAAGCCACTATTGATGAGCCAGTGGAAAGCCATATCTGACTGTGCCTTATGCTAAGGAAAGTTGATTATGAAATTTATTGCTTAAATGTTTGCCATGAAAGTGACTATCTTCTTGAGTGTTTGTATAACCTGGCAATATAACATGGTAAGAGTGATGAGTTACCACTAACATGATATATGAGACTGAACCCTGGCAGGCTATCATGCATTTCCTGAATAGAAAGGGTGAAGATGCCGCCCTTCTCATGGGGAGGATCGAATGTCAGGAAATATGGGTCTCTGGAGGAACCTGTAAGGAGTCCAATTCTACCCATGACCAGACACCTTAGAGCCAGATTCTTCTCTAGTTGAGCCTTCAAAAGTGAAAGCACAGGGCCGGGGAGTTAGCTCAGTGGTTCCGGCGCCTGTCTTGCAAGCGCAAGGGCCCGGGTTCGATTCCCCGGTAACCACATAACCCACACCCAGCAGCAACCAGTACCACATACCACAGTGCCTGGGCGTGGTGGCTCACGCCTGTAATCCCAGCACTCGGGAGGCAGAGGCAGGAGGATTGTGATGTGAGTTGGAGGCTGAGCTCAGGAAAAAAAAAACAGTGAAAGCACAGTGAATGATAGATAGCAGCCATTGGAGGCTCTGGACAGAGGACTTGGCTAAGCCATGTTCTAACTTTTGACCCACAGAAATCATTAGATGATACTTGCATTCATTATTAAGCAGCTCGATGCCTTGCTCATTTGGTAAATAGCAGTGGAAAGTAGTATTTTTTTCCTCTCAGGCTGCTTTGAGGACAACCCTGGAGCTGGAGCTGGAGCAGTGCACTTCAGGGAAGTGAGCCTAGCACAAGAATTACTTGCAAGCCAGGGTCTGCAGTATTTTCCTCACTGAATGTCTCCTAAGAAATTGCCCTTTTGGATACTGGCATGAAAAAAGAGACTTACCAGCTCTCAACTTGCTCTTTCCTCCAGAGCTTTTCCAGCTACTTTTCATATATTTCACTTACACTGGAGAGGAAATGCATATAAACATGCTGTATTGTGGTGTTGAAAGTTAGATAAAACCTAATTCAGAGCAGCCAGGTCAGTTTCAGGACTGCTGGAGTCCCTGCTTCAAGTATCTCATTTCAATGTGCCCGGCAACGAAATATGATCTGTTTATTTCCTGAGGTTCTTCCATCAGGGCTCAGCTCACTTAGCAGGGAGGCTTCTGGTCAGCCAAAGATGCTGTGGTTACCTCTGATCATGCAGGAATCCTCGCCACAAAGACAAAGGAGTATAACTGTCTGCATCAAAATCCACTAGAGAGTATCAAGACAGTATAGATAACTGCTCTGTCACTTCCACCCAACACCTAGATTCAATCATACATTCATTTGAACATACTATAAATATGTTCAATTCATTTTTCCCTACAACTTATTAATATATTGCTAACTTTCAATCACCATACAAGTCCTCACCATTTTCAAATACTCCAGCAATGCTTTCAAGATAGGTTATATATCCCCTAATAACATTAGATAAGTTCACAAATAAGTAAGAGGAAGGCTGAACTTCACACGCTATCATAATTTTCCTTCTCAAAGATAATCTTCAAAGAATAGTTTAAATGTATTCACTACTTTGACATAAAAATAATCAATACTTTCTAAACACAATGTATTTTGCACAATCAATCTTTCCCCAGGATAACTAAAAAGACCAAACTGGTCTTATAAAAATGAAGACAGAACAGGACTGAAAAATAAGAATAGTTTTAGGAAGAACAATAAAAGTGATTCTAATTGTGAAACAATGAAGGGAAAAGAGAAAAGAAAAAAGTAACACCCAAAGTCTAGGGAGTGTGATGATGCACTAATTTTTGCTTTAGTAATTTTAGAACATTACCAGTATATCAGTGAGGCCATCATTGGGGTAACTGAAGAATAACATTCAGAAGGCATGAACTAGTCATCTCTTATCCGGTGATATGTCAAGGGTGTGAGAAGTGCACTAGGTTAAATTCCCAAAATAGCAATCTAACAGAAAGGAATTAATATATGAGGGAAAACCCATACTGAAAGTGTGGAGTTTGAGTTTACTGTTAATATCCATGCATGCAGTACGAGGAAAGTTTTAAAAATACAGTTCTTTCACGAAATACTTATCTATATTCAATAAGTCTTCTAAATTTTAATGTTTAATTGGAGTAAGGTAGCATATACCAAGACTATCTTCTTCCTCTGAATGACTCTACCTTAAAGTAAAGTTTTGTATGAGGCTTCCCCATCCCTCACTCTATATTTTTGTTCTTTTCTTTGAAAGTAAAGTAATTTGAGAAAATAGATTTATAAAATTGTACAGCAGTGGAACATAATCTAATTTATGTTTCTTTCACTAAATAAGAATTAAAAGCACAAATTTTCTTATATTTTTTAAAATGCAAAATTTAGATAATAATTTCTAAGAATCACATAGATAAAAATAAAGTACAAGAAAGAACTAAGATGAGAAAACGGAGAAGATTTAAGAAGAAAAATCTTAAGCAGTTTTAATTAGCGACCACAAAGAAACTCAGTAAGTTATTAGGATAATAAAAGAGACAAATGGGATTAAATGAGATTGGAAGCAATGGAGAGCATGAAACTTCCTAGAAAGCAAAGCTACTGCCACAATAAAAAATTGAATGGCCAGACTAAATAATAAATGGAAATAGCTAAAGGCTAAAGATGATGTGATGTTAAACTTACTAAAATTCCAAATATACAACAAAATACTTTTAAAAGACAGAAAGGGAGCTTTAGAAACCCAGAAGTGAATTCAGAAAGGGCAACAGTCATTAGTATCATTTAACGAAGACGGAAATCAAATGGGAGGGGACATGATGGTAAAGGAGCGATGGAGGAACAGGAGAGCACAGCAGTTGCAAACCGATTAGCAAACATACTCATTTATGTGGAAGTTCCATTTGGGATTACACCTAGTAAGTAAAATTCTCACCTAGAATTCATCACAATTCTATTTTTATTACAAAACTGGAAATGGAATGTTGTACAGTATTCATGTGCACACAAAATTATCAAAGAAGCACTAATTATTAAATCAGCACTAGTAGAATCACTCAATTTTGAAATTGTCTTACACAATTAAAAACTAGATAAAAATAAAATAAGATGAGATAAAGGAAATTCTGGCATCAAGTTTAGAGGAAAAGAAAACTCAAAGACATCAAAAGTAGATCTTCATATTTAGAATACATTTTCCAGTAACAAGAACTTACTAGCATTGTATGAAAATTCCTCTGCCTTAGATGAAATCATAGCTTTAAGATAAAAAATAGACACATATGAAAATATGATAAAATATAAATAATACATGAAATACATTGCAGTATATATTTGAAAGTCATTAAATATGTAAATGAGAACAAGTTTACTTGAGAAATGGAACATAAATATTATAATCCTTCATTATGTAAAAACAATATTATTAATAAATATAAATGGGTAGAAAAAGGAAATAGACAAATTATTCATCTAAATTTGCCATTTTTACCTTCTTTCCCATAATAAGGCATACATATACACTATCTGCTGAATTAACTATAGAAACAGAAGGCACATGTTTTTTGAATTCATAGAATAACTGAAATCACCACAAAATAAAAATTTTATTTTTTTCTTTTCTTTTTAATTTTTTAATTTTTTTCTTTTGTTTATGAAGAAAAAATTTTTAAAATGCATTCCTAAACAACAATAATATTTCAAGAATTGACCAGACTACTGCACAGGAAGAAGATACCATGTGTATTTTTAAGAAAACTATATCATTTTAAATTTGAATTTAAAATTCGTAAAATTACAGAATGTAATAGATGTTTACTTCCAATTGACTTAGAAATTGTGAGGAAAATGGAAAGTTTAAACATTAAATATTCAGTGCAAAGTCTGAAAGGGCCTTGAGAAAATTACACTCCTCTAAGCTGTGGGTAGCATTTTCTGAAACACAAGTAGAAAGTTTCATACACTTAGTGGCTTACATATAATATACACTGAATTTGAACATTTTCAGTCTTTTCTTTTACAGTGAGGGTGCTGAGTGGGAAGAAATATGATCAGAAAAAAGTGGGATGGAAATGTATGGAAAGATGTTGGTGAAATTAAGGACACCAAAGCCCTAAATTCTGCTGAGTCTTCTCCATCACTGCCAAAAGCCTTCCCAACATTGCCTGGGGAATTCTTCTATTCTCTCCTTCTCTAAAGAATGTGAAATAATTTCCCCAATGCATTGGTCATGGGCTCACCCGAGGACCCATCTTGTTGAGACCTAGAGTCATTAACCCTCTTGCTGAATCATGCAAATTAACTCAAGTTCCAGCAGTTCACAAAGCATGTGACAGAATGTGACAACTAAATTTCAGTACTCAACAAGATTATATTATGTTGCCAGTTCATACATATACCTGAAGACACACATGGCAAGAGGCGTGAAGTGAAAAATGAAACCAACATAAATTTAGTCACATCATTTTTTTTCCTATGTGATAAAAGAAAATATTCTGGGTCCATATTCTAGCTAAAGCCCAAGAATGTAATTCTAAATATGGCCTATTCTCAATAGAGTTAAAAGGTCCACACTTTCTTAATATATGCTAGAACTGTGATGGTGAGCATTTTAGAGCTTTCAAATGATAAGTAGCTTGCTGTGGTACATGTGTATGTGGTTCACCATCAATGTTTTGGAGGAAGTTATCCAAACACTAAAAATATTGGAATAATGGAGTATATTTATAGCAAGTGGTCACTTAGCATCTGGTAGATTTTAGCAATATCTTCATCATAACTGTGAAAAATATTTGCAAGAGAGACCAGGCTTCCCTGAGGAATTTGGTTGTTGTCTTTATGGTCAGAAATCACAGTGGGAACTTGTATCACTGAACTGAGATCCTTACAGGAAAAAAGGGCTTTTGAGATCTTGCATCAAAAGGTTCAAGTTAAAAAATTTCTATCACAGGGAACTTAAGCAATATGCAATGATGGGCAGCAAAATAAAAACCCAGTCAAATGAGTTTGATGTGCAAGAGTCTTTGGTGTTTTTCATATATCATGTTCTTTCTGGAAATAAAATAGACGGGTTATCCTTGGAGAGTCTTAATTGATAGGAACAAGCAACAAGTAGAGATCTGGAGAACACATATGTAACTTGAATGATTAACAGAGGGAGTCTCTGCTCTTCAATCAGCTCCCAGATTTGAGCCAGTGCCAGTATCCATAATCCTGGGAGTAAACTTTCTACAATGTTAAAAATTTATAGTATTAATTTCTTCTTCACAGTCTTTTCCAAAGAGAAGTGGAGCTACTTACCAGAGGAAAAGGTATTGGAGTAAGGGAAAGAAACTTTTCAAAGGTTATTAGGCAGTGGTTCTGAAGTTATTCCAAATTCTAGAGACTCCATGTTCTCCTCAAGTAAGGAATTTGGAGGTAAGAGATCAGTGGGGCTTTCATGCAAGCCTCTTGGACAGTAGGTTGGAGATCCCTGAACACATCCTATGGTTATTTCTTCAGAGTGCAACTCAGCCCCTGAAAGAATCCCCACATTGGGATCATGACTTATGGATTGAAAGGCATTATAATAGGAAAAATAATTGAAAGACACTAAAACTGTATTCAACCACAAATATGAAGGGCAATACCACATACCTGGAAGGACTGAAGAAATTAATGTCACCAGAATAGACTCTACAGTTAAAACTGAGAGGACACTAATCCTGTGACAGTGCATCTCACATATCTGTCCCATGGTTCTTGGGGAAAGATGGTAGATCATTACAAACATAACCTCTACTTCCAGTCACCATATCACCTGTGGTTTTGTTACTTGGACAAATCAGTACAATCTTGGCACCTCTTATGCAGTAATTGATCTAGTGAATGAATTTTTTTCTCTATGCTGATTAATAAAGCAAATCATAAGCTATTGGTTTCAGCCAGCAACCCCAGTAATAAATCTTTACTGTCCTATGCCAGGAATATAAAAACTCCATCTCTAATTTATAATCTAGACTGTGGGTTTTTGGTCAACTTTTTCACATTATACCAGTCCATTATCTTGATGACATTATATATGCTAATTGGATTTGATGAACAAGAAACAATAAATACAATGAGCCCACTAAAAACAGCATGCCAGAGCCAGGAAATAAAACTCACAAAAACTCAATGTCTTTAACTTCACTAAAATTTCTAAGGTCTGGTGATTTGGGGAATGTCAGAATATTAATTCCAGGCTGAAGGGCAAGTTGTTGGTTCTCCACTCTCCTACAAGATACACTATGAAGCAGAGAATAAGCCAAAGTATGAATATCTTGGAGTTTTTTAAGGAAATATACTTAACTGGATATAGTACTCTGAACAACAGATTTTTTTAAAATGCTACATTTTAGAAAGAATCACAACAGGTACTAAACCAGGTAGGTCTAGATCTCTAACAAACTGCTGTGCACTTTTGTTGATCTGGTAGATTCAATTATAAATTTTTCTGTCCATCTCAAAAATGTTCTAGAAATGTTCACAGCAGCCTTATTTATGAGTTTCAAAACTTGGAAGTAACAAAATTATCCTTCATTTTTAGAATGGATAACCAAACTATGGTTCATCTACATGAAACAAAATTACTTACCAATAAAAACAAATGATCTATCAAGTTTTGCAAAATATGAATTACTTCAAATGCATATTGATAAGTGAAAGAAGTCAGTCTATAAACTAGCTAATTCCATTTAGATGACATTTACAATAGACTGACTTAGAGAGATAGAAAACATATCAGTGTTTTCCAGAAATTGAGGTGAGGGAGTCAGGGTATCATACAGTGGAATATAGAATATAAAAAAATATTTATTGTACTACCATGTCTGAAACAACCCCACAAAAAGGACCAGTGTGCCTTTGTGA
>PVIR01039602.1:0-13814 GCA_004026965.1 Petromus typicus
TAGACAGGGTCTCGCTTTGTAGTTCAGGCTGGCCCTGAGCTCAGCCTCCAACTCACATCACAGCAATCCTCCTGCCTCTGTCTCCCGAGTGCTGGGATTACAGGCGTGAGCCACCACGCCCGGCACTGTGGTTTGTGGTACTGGTTGCTGCTGGGCGTGAGTCTCCACGCCCAGTATTGTTAAGTGGTTACCGGGGATCGAACCCGGGCCCTTGCGCTTGCAAGACAGGCGCCGGAACCACTGAGCTATATCCCCGGCCCTAAATCAGAATTTCTAAGTGAGTCGCACGCACAGTAAAGTATGAAAAGAGGAACCTGATTATCTCCTCACAACAGCCACGGGACACACTCTGTTAGGTCCTCTATTTGACAAAGTTTTTTGTTGTTGTTTCGTTGGTTGGCTTTAACTAAGAGTCAGGAAAATGTCTTGCCCAAGGTCTCAAAACTCCAAGCGGTGAGAGCTGCCTAGAGCAGAGATTAGGGAGGCACCCACAACTCCCGCAGGGAAACGGACAACCCGGCCTAGGGACACGCAGACCCTGAACGACCCGGAAAGCAGGGGACACGGCTCAAGCCATGGCGGTAGCAAGAGCTAAAAGCAGCGGCTGCAACCTCTTTGCCGGCCACTGCCACTCACCTGAGCCTGAAGGAGGCGGGGGCCGAAATATCAAACCCGGGATAACACAGGCTCTGGCAACACACTTTTTTCTCCGGCAATACTTAACCTCCTCACAGCCCTACTTCCGGCCAACTGCTCTCTACTTCCGCTGACTGCGCGAGTGACGGGTACCTCAGAGGATCAAAAGACTCTGTCAGCGTTTTCCAAGGACGCTTTGCATTGGTGGATTTAGATGAAAGTGACTAAAGGAATCTAAAACCTGCAGAGGAAAAATACTGTCCTGGTGGATCGGAAATAATCGAGCAGCGCAGACCCAGGTTCGAATCCCAGGACCCTACTCAATTTTATGGGCATGGGGATGTCATGAGAAGTCTCTAAGCTTATAATAGAGATGTATCTGTAATATGCCCTTGGGAGAAGAGTTAGTGATGAATAGCCAGATGTTTCAAAACTGAAACCTGAGGAGGCCAGAGCTGTGACAGGTGATTTAGGGTGGTCTTCCACCCCTCTTTGCGGGCTGAGGGAGAGGTACACAGCTGAGTCAGTTTGGTCACCTAGGCAAGCTACCAGAGCTTCTACCTATCAGGAGTACTGAGAGTACTTGAGGGGGGCTGATTGGGGTCTGTGTACCTTGTCAGCGCTTGAGATGCCATTCATCCACGATGAGGACTGTGAAGGAGATCTGAGAAATCACGCACCCTCCAGAGCTCTGTGAAGGGCCCTGCTTTTATAGGTGTAAAGCTTTGGGGCCCCAGACTAGATGCCACTGCTCAGAGAGGGTCTGTCAACAGGCCAACCAGGGAACACTATTGGTTGATGGTTACAAGGCCAGCAGTACCCAGAAACAGCAGACAGACTATCCTCAGGAGCAGTAATTTTTCCTAGGACAATGTGACAGTTCTGTTCCTCTGCCAGATACACAATTTTCCAGTCTCTCTTGAAGTACCAGGAGTTTTGACTTATTTCTAGCAAACACTCACTTCTGGTGGTGACAGGGTTCTGGGAAAGCTTTTACTTTTGCGATAAAGCAGTGAGATCAGTCCCATCAAAGAGCTGTGGCAGCCACCTTGTAGCAAAGAGGAAACAATAAACTAGGATGGGAGGATAGTGAGTGTCTTAGTTACTTTTCTCTTATTGCTGAGAAAATATGTAACACCCAAAGTTAAAGAAGAGCCTGGGATTTAGTTCAGGGGCAACATTAAAGGTGGAAAGGTTTATGTAGTTGACAGTTTGGAGAGGTTTCAGTCCATAATCAGCTAGCTCCGAGGCAGAATGGCACATGGCAGAGGGCCTCATTGAGGAGAAAGTTAATGGTACCCACAAGGTAGCAAAGCAACAAGGGGCCTCAGCAGCTTTCCTCTGCCCCCCCCGCCCCGCCCCTTTTTTTAGGTTTTTTGAGACAGGGTTTCACTTTGTAGTTCAGGCTGGCCCTGAGCTCAGCCTCCAACTCACATCACAGCAATCCTCCTGCCTCTGCCTCCCGAGTGCTGGGATGACAGGTGTGAGCCACCACACAGTACTGATTGCTGCTGGGTGAGTCTCCACCCCCAGTATTGTTATGTGGTTACTGGGGATCAAACCTGGGCCCTTGTGCTTGCAAGACAGGTGCCGGAACCACTGAGCTATATCCCCGGCCCCCTCTGCCCCTTTTATACTCTATCCAAACTACGGGGATTGGGGTAGTGCCAACGCAACCAGAAGACTGATTTAGCATTTGCACCCATAATCCCAGCATTACACCCCAAATCAGTCACAAACTCTAGAACCAGCCATCTCTAAAAAAGACTTGCATGAGGCTTTGGGGAACATCTAGGCACAAGCAATGACCTGGAGGTTGAAAATTCTAGGTCAGCGGTGGCTTACCTCTGGCATGCATGCCACAATGGGCTGTCTGTATCAATAAAAGCTCTAAAGGTTCACCATCACCGATCTAGGTCCACAGTGAGCTAAAACCTGTGACAAATGCATATTTATTAGGTGAGGAAAAATAAAACTTTTGGACCTTGAATTAGGGATTTAGCTCAGTAGTTTCAGCACCTGCCTCAGAAGTGCAGGGTTCCAAGTTTGATCCCCGGTACAGAAAAAGAAAAAGAATTTTGAGACAGTATCTCAGTATCCAGTACAAACTGGCCTTGAACTCATGGTGATCCTCCTCAGGTTCCTAAGTGCTGGGGCAAATGTCCAGCAGATAAGAAAAAATAAAACACTATTCAAAATCTGTAGGCCAGGTTGTATAATTAAAACAAAATTTGTTTTTGTCTTTGCAGTACCAGGGATTGAATCCAGGTCCTTCATCCTAAACTCTATACCTAGCCAGGTCTCTCCCCTCCCCATTTTTTCAGACAGAGTTTCACTATGTAATTCAGACTGGCCTTGAACTATGTAGCACAGGTTGGCCTCAAACTCAGGGCAGTCCTCCTGTCTCAGCTTCCCAAGTGTTAGGATTGTACCTCCACATCCAGCTGAAATCCTTTTAAATTCTGAGAAAGTCTTGCTGCATCATTAAATTGCTCAGGCTGTGTGTGAAGTTGCAATCTACCTGCCTTGGCCTCCCAGAGTGCAAAATGCATTCTTGATTATGAGACTGAGTACAGAAGTAAAAAAGGACCACTCACTGGTGTGCAGTATGCGTAGGTCCCTTTGCCACTAACTGCATATCCTTTCTCAGACTTCACTTCTATGCATTCTGCTCCCAAACATCACCAGTCATTGTAAGGTAGCTGAAGTCACTACAAACTGCGACAGGGTCTCCCTTTGTAGTTCAGGCTGGCCTTGAACTCCAAGCAATCCTCCTACCCTTGCTTCCTGAATGCTGGGATTATAGGTGTGTACCACATGCCCAACCCAAGAGGCAGCTTCAAATGCTTTTAACAGGAGCGTGAGCTGAAGAGAAAGCCCCATAGAGCACAAATGTGGACCCGTGATTTCCTGGGTAACAAGGGGCAGTTTGGGCATTGGGCCAACCTGTGGGCATGGCCCACTGAGGACTCTAGCCTTGTGCTTCCCCTGGGAAATGTTTACTCCAGCTCTGTCCTCACATTCCCAGCCCCCAGGCTCACCTCTCACCTGTGAAGACACAAGCAGCCCACAGAATGCCATTCAAGAGGCTTTCTCTTTTATTTCTTTGGGAAAGGAAAACAAAGTCTTTCCATCACATATGGTAGATATATATTTATATATATTTATATATAATTTATTTTGTGGTTGGACATCCCAAAGCTGAGACTGTTTTTTTGTTTTTTTTTTTTTTTCTTCTAATGCCCTCTCTTCTCCCAGCCCCGTGGCCCAGGCCCAGGTTCTGGGACAGGTGCAGTGAGGGGTGAGTGGAATGGGCAGTGGTTGCCAGGGCGGCCTCCTACCCAGCTCAGAGACCTGGTGAGGACCACCCAGAAGGGGCTGTGCAGTTAAGAGGCCACACAGAGGGGCACTCCTGTTTCTGTGGGGGATGCACAGCTTATTAAACAGTCACCAGTCATGGGAGGAGGCTGGTCAGGGGTGGGGGATCTTGCTCACAGTAGTTGTCAGCTCTCTCCACCCGGCCCCCAAGCTCAGTATTGGGGGTGGAACAGAGAGAGAAAAAGAGAAATACAAGGGCTGAGGGCCAGCCCTCCTCCAATTTTTATTGCTGGTGAATTACAAATTTTCTTTCTTAGAAGGGAACTTAAAATTCCCCTTCTTGTCTTGGGGAGATAAACTCTGAGAGGGCCCCCAGAGAAGGAAGTTACATTGGCTGTTCCAACCATTACTGGTGGCCCTGCCAGGGCTCCCTGGACAAACTGCTGAGCTAACAAGGAGCCTAGGCAAAGAACACCAGAGTGTCCCTCTCAGTTCAGCCTAATTCTTCAAGGACAATCACATCCAATCCTCCCCAGGCCCCTGAAACAAGGGCCTCAGGCTCAGACTTGGGCCAGTGGAGCTGGGAAGCGGGCAGTGCACCAAAGGTCAAGCAGAACTTTCTACTGGAAGAAAAGGTGAGACTTTGGGGAAGAGGCAGCCTGGGAAGATAATGTTGTGAGCATGAAAGCAGGAGGCTGGGAAGGTGAGGGAAGACACAGGAAGACATCACAGACACTCATCTGACCTCAGAAACTGGGCAGAGGGAGTGCCTGAGAGGCAGGTAGCACTTAATAGCTGTAGTTAGAGCCAGACAGTGGCCCTGGGTGTGGGGTCAGCCAAGCAGCTGGAGCAGTTGCCCTGGGGAATCCTGGCTGGAAGGGTGAAGGTTTAAGCCTCCAGATAACCCCCTTCCAAAAACAGGAGGGCAGATGTCCCTGGGCACTGAGCTGCTAGTCCCAGCCCTCCCCTCCCCCAACACATGCACAGGGACACACACTCAAGACCAGGCTAGACTCTGAGGCCTGAGCCCAAGAGACCTTGGGGGGGAGGGGCTGGGCAGGTAGCCCTCTCAACCACAGGCAGGCCATCTGCTTCCACTTGTCCTGCCAGTCTGCCCAGGGAGGGAAAACACCACAGGAAGGAGAGAGGCCAGGAGCCCAGAGTCTGTCAGCCTTGGCAGACCCATGCAGGCCCCCTCAGGATCCACAGCCTAGGAGGTGAGCACAGAGAGCATCGCTAGATACAAGTGGCCATCAGCAGCAGCTCAGACCTCCCAAAGGGCTGTGGCACCTCACCGGCACTGCAGGCCTGCCGCCTCCATCTCCAACAAGGGGCTGCCCAGAAGGGGAGCATGCTCCCTACTACCCGGGTCCTCACCCTCACTCAATCTGCCCTCCCACAGGGGAAGGGTGCAAGCGACTACCCACAAGGGCAGTGCTGGAGCTGGGAGGGTGCCTCGGGGGCAGGAGGAGCCTGGTTACAGCTGCTTTGAGAACCTCTTTGGTCTGGGGGTCTGGGAAACATGGGGAAGGGAAATGGAGAAAGGGGATTCTGGAGACTCTGGCCTTCGGACAGGACAGCTTGTCAGAAGGCCTCGTGCCCAGGTGGAGGATCAGATTTCTGTAGATTCGATGCGCTCAAGGCGGGAGGGGGTCCAGGCCTTCTTCTCCTCGCCATGTTGTGGGGTAGGTGTGCTTGCACCCCCTGCCGCCCCGCGCTCCCGCAGCCGCCGTTCCAGCTGCTGGTTGCGCTGGTACATCTCCACGTAACTCAGCTGCAGCTGCTTCTGGTACTCGATGACCTTCTCCTTCTCCTCCAGCCACACACGGCGCTCCTCTGCAAAGCTGGCACCCTGGCGCTCCCGGGCCCTCCGCTCAGCTGCCAGCTCAGCCTGCAGCCGTCCCACCTCCCGCCGCAGGGCCCTGGTCCCACTCTCCCCCGCAGCATCTGCCTCCCCGTCCATGGAAACCAAGGACGAAGCAGCGGCCACGCCAGCCTGACGACGCATCTTGGCCTCATCGCTCTCACAGGTAGCCAATGCCTCCTGTGGTTCGGTAGAGTCCACAGGCGTCAGCGCTGGCTTGAGGCAAGGGGCAGGCAGCTCACCCTCAGCCAGCTCCAGGCTGGCCTGTTTGCTGCCGAAAGAGTCCCTCAGACTGAGCAGCTGTTCTTCCTTCTCCCGAAGTGAGGCCCGGCCCTCCCGCAGCTGTGAGCGCAGCCCCACAATCTCACTCAGCTTTTGGGATACGTCAGCCTGTGAGTCTTTCAACTGCTGTTTGAGGAGGGAAATCTCACCGGCCTTCTGGCACACCTGGGCAGGGACAGATGGGAAGAGAAAAGGCCAGGGTCAAGGTAGAGCTCTTCTCCCCCCACCTGACCCCCAGACCTGCCAACAGAAGCACCCAACTTCCCCAGGGCTCATGCTCAGCCCGTACCACAGGACAGAGTTGACACCCAGACCTCCCTGTGAGACCCCGCTTGGTCTTGGCTCATCTCACGCTGCCCACAGACAGCCTCCCATCCTCATACATACACCGAATTGACTCGGTTCCCTCATCCTTTGCGATGTTCCCTCGCCCTTGCAATAATGTGGGTTCCGAGTTCTCAGGAGGGACGGAAGGAAGGGAAATCAAAGAGGAAAGAAAGGCCGGAGTCCCCTGCCCGCACCTCCCACTTAGTTTCCTCCATCCGGGGCAGGAAGTCGGCCTGCTCCTTCTGGCAAGCGGCCACCTTGTCCTCGAGCTCTTCTCGCTGCCGCATCAGCCGGGCTGCCTCCTCCTGCAGCTGCTTCTTGTCCTGCTGCAGCCTCAACACCTGCAACTGCAGGCCCTGCTGGGCGCGCTGGGCACGGCGAGCCACCTGCTGCAACTTCCCGCTGCATCCCTGCCGCAGCTCGGCCAGCTCGCGCTCCCACGCCTTCTGCCGCTCCTCCAGCACCTGGGCCACAGCTGCCTCGCTCTGCTCCAGGCTGCGCCGCAGAGCTGCCACCTCCTGTTCCTTCTCCCACAACCGCTCCTCCAGCTCCTGGATCAGTGCACTGGGCGAAGGTGGTGAGCAGGCTGCAAATGGCAGGCCTCCACCCCCGCCCTCTGCAGATCCCAGGTGGCCTGGCCGCCCCATAGATGACGACGACCCACTCTTGCTGGAAGCCCGCCCACTGTCTGATGTCCCCAGGTCCTGGTAGCCTGACCCCCCACCACTGCTGCCACTACCATAGTTGGCAGTGCCGATGCGGTTGATGTGGCTGGTGGAAGCACTGAGGGGTGCCAGGTGCTGGCTGTAGCTGGAGCTATAGGTGGGCAGGCTTGTGAGTGAGTTCCGGCCTGAGTCTGAAAGGCCACCCCCACTCCCACCCGCCGGGGTCATGGTCCGAGACTTGTCCAGTCCACCCTTGAGGCCACCAGGGCCCTGTCGTCCCTCAGGGGTCCCGTTGGTCTGTGGGGGACACAAGTTCTGCATGGAATGGAAATTCTTGGGTACAACAGGCTTGAAGGCTGATGGCCGAACTAGTGGCTCTGAACACTGTATAAAAGCAAGGCGGGGGAGAGGACATTAGAACAAGGCCTTGGTCTTGGTTTCAGCCTCTTCCTTCTGGCCAAGACTTGTGCAGGACCACCTCCCATCCCCCTGGATCTCCACCCTAGAGTTCCCCATCTAGATTTCCATCTTGGGTCTCCCTTAAGCCAAACCTCTGTCCTGAATCCACTATCTGGACTTGACCCCTGAGCTCCATCCCACAGCTTCTCCACCCAGCTGCCATCCTGGCCAATACAAGAACACCCACCTTGCCCTCCTCTCTGGGCCACTTCCACCCCAGAAAAGTGTCGTCAGGCTCTTAGACTCTGGTGACTGACCTGGTCTAGCTTGCCAGAGGTGGCCAGGAGCTTGGGTGGGTGGCTGGGCTCACGGTATTGTGGTGGGGCCTTGTCGCTGCCTCCGCTGCTGCTGCTGCCACCGCTGCTGCCCACCACATTGCCACAGACATCTGTGTGGTCACTGCCCCGCAGCTCGCCATTGAGGTAGAGGGAGTTGGCGAGAGTGTTGTCCTCAGAGGGGTAGCGGCTAGGTCTCTCCCTGCTGGTCCCACTGCCGCCGCCTCGGGGGCCAGGGAAACTGCCCTGACTGGCCCCGGCCCCTGTTCGGGTGCCCACGCTCTTCATGGCAAACTCTTGGGCATGGGCCACCCCACTGCCCACACTGCCCATGGCCAGGCGTGGGTCTGGGGGTCCAAGCTCAGAGGGCCGTGGAGCAAAGGCCAGGAGGGGATCCCGCCCTGGGTCAGCACGCACAGGCAGTGTCTCCAGCTTCGCCATGACTATCCCAGGAGGGTACTGTGGACACAGGTGGGAGCACAGAGGTCAGATGCCATTTCCACTCCCACCCCCCCAGCCAAGTCTGCCACAGGCCCTCGGCGTCCCCTTTCTCTACACCGGTATGAGAGTTCCAGGCGTCCCAGGTGAAGGAATAGGGATGGGTTAACAGCGGTCGGCCTGGTAGTGGGGGCTGCCTGTTGCTCCAGGGCACCATGCACACACTCTTCCAGCTGTGTTCAGCTGCTACACTTCTGCTTCCACCCCAGCCTCCCAAATTCACGGACCACCTCAGTTTCTGGCTGCAACTCCTCGGATTTAGGGACTCTTTACCTTCGGTCAGGGTCCCTATAGCTCCTCACTCAACTTCATGAGCTGGGAAAATGGGTTGGAAGGGTAGAGCAGTACCTGAATCAAACAGGGAACCTTAGAAATTAAGGGAGGGCGAGACACAAGCCTATCCAAAAACTGAATGTGGGGGTCTTCCCCAGCCCCCTACCCTAGGGTGTTGCAGTCAAGGGCAGAAGCGGAAGCTCACTACCAGCGTAGGCTTCTCTCCTTGCCTTTCCAAGGGGCTGGGGAGCCGCCGGGTCCTCAAGCCTGGGGCCTTCCGAGGCCCGGTCTGCAGGGGCCATGTGGCTCACTCTCGCAGTTGGGGCTCAGCCCGAACCAGCTGCGCGACTTTGGACGGGCCGGCCGAGCCATACTGGACTGGAGTTTTCTCCTCTGCGAAATGGAAGGAATGAAGAACCTACCTGGCGGAGCTGCCGCTGCGGGTGCAGGGGGAAAAGTCGGGTATCCTGGTGCGGTGGGCGGAGCCGCGGCGGCAACGCGGGCAGGGGTCGCAAGTGGGCGGCGCCATGTGCGCGCGGACTGACGGCCGCGCTGCAGCGCGTGGCGAGGGAGCCCTCCTGGAGCTCTCTCCAGCGCAACTGCACGGCAGCCTGGCCCAAGGCAGCACTCTCCCCGAAGTCTGCACTTTGCAGAGGTCCCCGCGCCAGCCGAGGGAGGGATGCAGCCTCCCTCCGGGCCTGCGTTTCCCACAGGTGGGCGGGGAGGGGCGTGGCCTCCGCGCTCTGCAGCGCCCCAGAGGATCCCGTGCTTTCCGAGCCCTGCTAGGAATGCACTGCCACCAGGAAGACTTCCTGGATTACCCCTCCCCCACTCCCTGTGGACTTTGAACCTGCTCAGTTTACCGTGAAGTCCTCCGAGCCAGTTCTTTGGGTGTGCACCCCCCTCCCCAAGGCCGGCCCACAGGAGAAGGGGGAGCAGGGCCTCGAGTTACCTGTGCGGGGAGAGGCCCTGTTTCCTGGTTCCTTTGTCCCAAGTCCACACTTGGGATCACTTGCCCCAAAGACCTGCAAAATCTGGCCTGATAGGGGCTCCAGGCAATGCTGGCTCTGGCTAGCTACTCAAATGTATGTGCCAGAGACAGAAAGCAGCTTCCTTCAGGCCTTTAACCCTAAGTCCCTCAGAAACAAGGCAGGAAGCCCCTCTTCTTTATTAAGGTGAAGTGGTTCATGGGGCGTTCCCCTGAGTGTTCAATGTGTCTTCTACCCAGATTTCCAGCTCTAACACTGTGACCTTCCTATCAAGCTCCAGACCAAGACAGCCTGACAAAACTCCCTTCCAGGGTCTTCTGGTCACAGCAGAAATTACAGCCCTGGGTGGTGGGAAGATTCACTATTAAGCTGATCCAGTGCCTTTGCAGAATTCCATTGGCTCATCCATCCTCCTTCCTCTGGCCAGGCACTCAACATACCAGGCTGGGACTAGAAGGGACAAGAGAGGTCCTAGGATTCAGATGAAGAGCAGCACGGACAGGTGCACCCTCTGCCTCAGAGTGAGGCTGTCATAAATGTTGTGCCTTCCAGCATTCCACCCCTTCGACTACAACTACAAACCTATTCTTTCCTCGGTAGCAGGGTCTGAAGTTTAGACCCTGCACTTGCCAGGCAGGTGCAGCACCACTAAACTACATCCCTTGCCCAGAAACCTGTTCTAAACATGGCCCTCTTGCATTCTTGGGTGCAATGTAGGGTGTAGCTGGGGCTGAGAGGATAGAGGCTCTGTGGCCCAAGGCTTGAAGCTGGTGGGAAGGGCTGGGCAGGTTTGGGGAGGAGGCAAAACCTCAAACAGTTGAGGTTCCGGTGTTGGGGACAGTGGAAGATTGTAGGCTGGGGCACTAAGGTGGCAAGTGTGACAACCTTACAAACAGTAAGAGACTGTTTAGAGAAGCAGTGGTTTTGAGAACAGAAAAAAATTGCTCTCACACACTGGGTGGAGAAGGAGACTGGGACTGTCAGAATCCAAGGGTGAGGACCCAGCTTCAAACTAGGGGTACAGGGCCCTAAAAGTCTAGGAAGTCTTGTGGGAGCACAAAAAAGGGCAAGACGGCAAGCTGGGTGTGGTGGTGTGTACCCACACTCCCGGCTACTGGGGCAGACCACCTGAGCCTGAGAATTCATAGCCAGTGTTCGACGATGTAGGGAGACTCTGTGTCAGAAAGAAAGAAAGAACGTGGGAGCAGCTCTCTGCTAAAAAGAGAGGGACTAGGTACAATTGAGATAGAAGAGTGTGCCCTGGATTTGGCAGCTAAAGACATCACTGGCATCTACGTCAGAATGGCTTTAGAAAAGTGGCACAAGGCAAAAGCAGACCATAGGGTGGAGTATAGGGACAGAAGAGATGGCAGAGTTACCTGCTAAGAAGCCAGGAAGGACACCACTTAAGGAGGTTTGGAATCTAAGTGCTTTTTCAATTTTACAATTAAACATGGTTGAAGCTTGAATGTGCTGATATGCCAAAGGGATCACTGGTGAGATAAAGATCCAGCCAGTGTGCTAGCAAGGGCCTGCACCAAGGACCTGGGTGTGCGCAGAAACAAAGCTCAGGGGTAAATAGGCAGATCAGCTATGAGGCTGAGTGTCGGGAGTAATGTTTGGGAGGTCGATTTGTAAACTGTGAGGCACGATACAAACCTGCAGCCCTAATGGGCCGGGGATTTAGCACAGTGGTTCTGGTGCCTGTCTTGCAAGCACAAGGTCCCGGGTTTGATTCCCCAGCAACCACATACAATACTGGGCATTGCAGCAATCAGTACCATATAACACAGTGCCTGGTATGGTGGCTCACACCTGTAGTCCCAGCACTTGGGAGGCAGAGGCAGGAGGATTGCTGTGATGTGAGTTTGAGACTGAGCTCAGGGCCAGCCTGAACTACAAAGTGAGACCCTGTTGCACACACACACACAAAAAAAAATCCCCAAAAAACAAAAAACCCAAAACCCTGCAGCCCTACCTCCTGAGAGCAGGAAAGGAGAAGCTGACCAAGGGTGGGGGCTGGTCACTGGTCACCAGTCTTTCGTGTTTGCCTAAACTATGTGTGATTTCCCATCCGGCTCAAATGAGTCCTGAACCTTCTTCCCCTGTGCTCTGTCTGAAATATCCTTGATTGTCAACCCGCAGAAGCTTTCCCTGGAGCCTGCTCCCCAGTCGTGCCCATATTTCTAACTCTTCACGGCCAGCCCTTCGGCAAGTGTTCTCTACCCCTTGTATCTCCTGTGCTTGGGCTGCTGCAGCTCTTCTCAAACCCCAGTAGGGAGCTGGAACGACAAAGAGGAGGATACTTTCCCTTATAGGCAGAAACTGCACAGAAAAGGTCAAGATCCTGAACTGGCCCCAGTGACTGGGTGTGGTCTGCAGTGGCAACATCCTGGCAGCAGCATGGAATGGCAGCCTGTTGCCTGACTGCCTCCATAGCTGTCTCATCAAACTTCAGTGCCTGAGACTTTGTGCACTGAATTAGTGGTTATAAAGGGGCTAAATGTAGATCTGTCCAAATGACTGTGACCACCCAGACCCTCCCATAGCTTGGAATGCTTGGGGTCTTGAAGGTCCTCAACCCAAGGCATTATACTTCCTCACCATCTCAGTGGCTCCTCCCTGCCAGCACACTTGCTTGGTGTTCTCACTGGTCTTTCTTCTCCTGCACTCCCTCCCTGAGCAGCTGAGGGCAAAGCCAACCTTATCCCTGCTTTGCCAATATCCTTCCATGAACAGGGTCAAGGACAGTAGATGGAGTTCTGGTGGCAACAGCTCCAAGTGTGAACCACAGATTTACTGATGAGGAGTGGTACCTCATGCAGGCTATTCCACCTCTGGTTTTCACACATAGCTTGCAAGAATTTTTAGAAGTACATGTATTATAGTCAAATGCTTCTATTCCTTGTGATCCTTAGAGACAAGCAGACGTTGCAGTAGGGTCTCCAAGGCCTATCCTGATGCCCATCCCAAATCTCCCATGACCTAAGCACCTCTCCATTCCACACACAACCTTTCCTCAGTTCTCTGTGCCCACCCACCCCATATCCTTCTAGAGCCATTCCAAATGCTGCTACTCAAGACAGCGTCCCTGATATCTCAGGAGTTTTGGTGCACTTGGCTCAACACATCCCAAGACGATTTCTCTCTGACCACACTTCAGGGCTGTCCCAGAGGTGAGGTGAGAATCCTAGGGGCCTCTGGGCTCTGGCACCAAGACATGCAGGATGAATGCATGTGACAATGCTAGTTATGAGCTATGCAAATAGGCAGTGAATCCAGGCAGGCTTCCAGGATGAAGGACTGAGGGAGGAAAGGGATCCAGGGGCACTGGAGGGCTTTTGGGGTGCAGAGATCTCCACAACTTCTTGGTTGGGATGTGTGAGGAGAGATGCAGCTTCCCTTGGAGGCATGGGACCCGCACAGGGCCTATCCCCTAGATCCTGGCTATGATGAAGTCGATGATGTTTCAGGACTGAGGGGGCCGACAGCGCACCACCACCCCCATCCCGAACACAGGCGCGCGCGCACACACACGAGCCTCTGCTGGGGGAGGGGGTCGTTTTTACCAGCAGTCCAAAGCTCGCTGAGCCAACAGATAGAGACCTCCGCTACATGCAGTCAGCAGAGGTCCCTGAGGGTCTTTGCAGTGGGGAAAATCCCGCCGGCACCTCCCCGACTCCCTACCAACGCGTGTGGCCCCGGGGGGCGGGGCGCAGAGGGAAGAGGTGACATAATCCGGGCCGCACCCCCTCCGGCCGCCAACCCCCCCACCCCCGGCCGGGCAAAGCATCCATGACATCATCTGCCTCGTCTCTGCTCCCTTCCCCCCCCTCCCCCGGCTCCGGGACCCCAGCAGCGGGACGCGCCCCTTCTCCAGCTCCAGGTTCGGCCAGACCCGCCGCAAGGTACTGCAGACACGGCGGCAGGTCTCAGCCAGGAGGGGCGCCGCGGAAGGCTGGCCACACTTACTCGCTGCCTCAAGGTCCAGTGCAGGAGCTCTGACGCGGCACCACCGGCCCGGTTAGCTGGCGCAGCCCGATGCCCGCCCGGCGGGGCGCGCGGCGCGAGCCCGGCTTCGCTCCGCACCCCTCCCGCTCTCTGCCCGGGCCCCGCCCCTCAGTGGCTGCGGCAAACACGGGCCCGCCCTCCAGCCACGCCCCCAAGAGCCGCCAATCCTCGGGCTGGGGCGGGGCGCGGTGCCTTAACCCCTAGGTCGCGGTGCTCC
>PVIR01039603.1:0-13810 GCA_004026965.1 Petromus typicus
CCGGAACCACTGAGCTAACTCCCCGGCCCCTCCAATTAAATTTTTAAAAGAGAAAAAAAACGATTATTGACGCTTCTTTCTGAGATAATACCGAGAGTAATCTAGCAGATATTAACACATCCTTTTCAAAGGCAGATGCTTACAGCCACACACACTTGGGCTTAGAGAGAGGCCTAGATACCAGTGCTTGGCCGAGTACCTACTCCCATTCAATGATCCAGCTGTGGGAGCCCCAAAGTTTTAGAAACTTTTCCAAGAGCTAATGCACAAGGAAAACTGAGTTTGAAGACATTTAAAACTTGATCTGGGAAGCTGAGCAGGAAGAATAGAGCCATATCGAAGAGTAACAGAGCTGCTAAAGCTCAAGTGAATACAACTAGGACAAAGGACAGAAGTTACCACAAAGTGTAGTTGACTAAGCGTGAGGAAACTCACTTCTCCAGTGAAGATGGAGCTGATGAAACCACAGTGTACCACTTTTTGACCAATCAAATGAAAGACCTTAAGGTAGTAAAGTCAGGAGCTTCTGGGTCACTGGTTAAGCCAACTAGGCTCACCTACCAGTCACAAGTACACCACAGGCTGACAGCAGTGGGGGTGGCGTGAGACGAGAGCTAACTTCATCCACATTTTGAATATCTCACGTGGGCCTAAGAAGTGCAAAAGAACTGTGACTGTTATGTGGACACAAGAAAAGAAACTGCTTTTTTCAGCCAATTGAAGAGTCATGAAGAGAGCAGATGGAGGCGGGACTAACATTTATTGACAGCTTTTGAAATGCTTGATGCATTCCTGGTTTTATTCTCACAGCCACACTGGAGAGGAACTACCCCTGCAGTAAGACTAGAGCAGCCAAGGCTCAGAAGCCCATGATTACTCAGTGGCAGAAGCAGCGCTTAAGTCAGGGTCTGCCCAAGCCCAGCTTATTAGAGCTATGTCCAGTCCTGGGACCTCCCTCAGCTCTGTGTGGCACTGGGATGGACCCACAGTCCCTGGTGTGCTCGGCCAGAGCCCTGTTACTGGGATCCTGCCCCAGTGTCCCACCAGCTGCATTTTAACCTATTTATTTCTGTATGCAATATTTGTCGTATGTTTTCAGAAATTCATCACCAGTGAAAGCATGTCATGCAACGTGCATGTTAATTAGCTACGGGGAGCCCTCTACAATGTATACATATTTGAAAACATCATGTTGCACATGACAAATATACACAACAGTTATTTGTCAATTAAACTTATCAAAACAAAAAGAACTCTATATACAGATTTGGAGAATGACTTACCTAGTGTTTGATCTGAACACCTGGGAGACTTTTCAAAAGTGCTGATAGGTGCTGAGTACCAGGAAGGGCCACCCATTAGATGTATTTTCCAAGTGGGTCCATTCAAGATAACTGGTGTATGTCTCTGTTCACACTGGCATGTGGTTAAGTCCTTATGCAGATTGTCACTTTGTAATAGTCTGTGCACTAACCGCGGGAACACAGGTGCCTGTGGGCTATGGGGTCATGACAGTGGGGTCCCAGACATTGCCGAGTCTGGCCTCTGTCCCGTCTCAGATGATGGCCTGATGCAGGCATGTGTGTGTCTCCCTAACACAGCAGCAGTCTCCTCGTGGTGTGAATGGAATTAAATGAGATAGCACCAGTCAGCCGCTGCATCTTGTTCTTCCCTTCCTCTTTCCTGTTTTTTTCTCCCTTTCACCTTTGCTAACTTGTGTCCTGCTCTGCATTCTGCCATGTGCTGAGGACCACACAGTAAGTTAGACAGAGCTGTTTCTCAGGCAGAAGCCTGGTTCAGTGAGAGACAGGCTGAAAACACAGGAATACACAAGATACCCACTGTCAGGAGCGCCGTACCAATAATGGAAAGCAAAGAGGAAAGCCCTGACTTTAGAAAGGCCAGAGTTGCCATTAGTAAATACTATTTAGGAAGTTTTTACTTTTTAAAAGGATTTTTTATAATGGAATTTTTAAAATATGCAAAATCAGAGAGTGGTTCATATAGTACCACTCAGATATAACCAGAAACAAATACAGGACAGCTCATGTTTCACTGATGTCCTTTTCTCATCCCCCCATCTTCCTGCAGCGAGGTCAGATACCTCAGCTATCTCAGCTGTGCTTTCAAAATGTGTCAGTCATCAGTAGTATACCTAGGAAGTCAATGCTGCTGATAGTCCTCGGACTGCAGCAGAACCGAGGGGGACCGGAGCTGAAACTCCTCCAGATGTTGTGTATTCTCTAAAACCTCACCTCTGTCTCCACCCCACACAGTACCACTTCTGGATTTGGCCCCTGAGGTCTATGTGAGTCACTTCTTGGAAAATGCATAGATGGATGTCAATATATCAGAGTATACGATAAATAGGGATTATTGCAGACATAAGAGTATGGCAAGAGTTGGAACTTTTGCCCCAAATTCCTCTTCAGGAATATCCTAGGTTTATATATTACAAATTTTTAGTATTCAGTGCCCTCAAATTGTATTAATAGAACCTTTTACAAATGAGAGTCCTAAATCCAAATGTAGGCATTCAGAAGAGAGTAAACAACATAGTGGACCCAACTGTTTTTTGATATGAAGAATTACCATGTGAGTTCTATGAGTAGATTTTTTAGAAGGTTTTTATTTTGTGAGGGTCTCACAAAACTAGGAAACATCCGAATCACTGTGGGTTGAAAGCTGGCTTTATTAGCTCAGTTCCTGCTGACATGGTGCTCATGTTCCACCCATGACTTCCACTTTTCCCTCTGTGTGTTAGAGTGTAGCAAGCGCCTGCAAATTCACATCTAACCTCGCTCACAGTCACACTCCAGCAACATGAGCGAGCCGCTCTGCCAGCTCACACGGGACTGGACGAGCCCAGGAGGGCGAAGGCTTCTGGGGGCACAATTCAGTTTGGGCAGTGGAGAGAAGTAAGAGCTGGGCCTTTCAGAACAGGAAATATTTTGCTTTGAGGGAGGAGGAAAGGACGTCACAGGTGGTGGCAAAAGTGATTCATGACCAGAGAGAAAATATCTTGTGTTCCAGGAAGGCAAATGTCCGTGGACAGCTCCGCTAGTCACACGGTGCACACGGATACAGTGCCTGGGAGACACCCTATAAACTTCAGACTCCAGAGCTGTTTTACTGGATGTTCAGAGCCATTGTAGCTACACACTAAAACTTGGACATGAGCTCTCAGAGTAGGAGGAGCATGCCCAGGTGGGGAATAGTAGAAGCAATCATAATATAGAAAAGTAAAGACGTTGCGTGGTATAGTGTGGCACTAAAGCGTGACCATCCTTGTCTTCTATCCTTGTCCCCTTTTTGCCCTACTGTGGTGAGTTTCACCAACACCATTTTTTTTCCAAGGTAAGATTCAGGTAGGTTAATGGGAAGTCCATGAAGGGAGAAATGACGACTACTTCAGTAAGCTCAAATAAAGTGTGCACTGACGGTGCAGTCCCACTGATTTCCTCGCGAAGGCCACAGCACCTCTGTGGCCATCCTAACTCTTCAGGGAGTGCCATTGCCACGAAAGGCTTTCTCTCCTGGTGGAAGTTACCGGGCTGCAGAGGAGGAGTCTCGAGTTTGAGCGCCGGAGGTCACCTACGTGTGCACGAGCTGTGTGACTCGCCGAAGTTGATCTCCTTAAGCCTTCCTTTCCTTGGTTAACTAATAGGGTAAATCTTACATTTATGTCTTATCTGTATAAGCAGATCTGTGTGACCTCCTTATAAAAATCAGAAATGCTGTCAGGTGAACCATAACTTTTGGCTGCTTATCAGCTGTGCGGGCTCCGCTGGCCCTGCCTGCCGGGGGTCCCCTCCCCTGAGACGCAAGGCTCTCGGTCGTCCAGCTGGCCGCTCCTCTGTCTGCCTCGGCTCCTCTTTCAGGCTTGAGCTCCATTCGTCTGCTCTCACTAGCGCCTTGTGAGCAGGTTTCTGAGGTCGGCTGCCTGTCTCCATCTTGCAGGGGCCAGAGCTGTTTCCCACCCAGGTCATTAGTCAACTTCAGGACTTCAAAAGACACACTTTGCCAGAGTTTGCCTTTTTCTGTGGCTGACACGTATACAAATGCAGGTAGCACACACTTCCCGTGCTTCGGCTCACTTGGGAAGCCCTAACGGAGACTTGGTGGCTTTGTGCTTTTAGTCTAGATTGCCTAAGCGAACTGGTACAAAAGCCATGCAAGGAGGAGGGTGGATGTGCGTGTCCAAGACTGTCACAATCACGCGGCCAGTCGGAGCACTAGCTCCACATTAGTGGTGTACTCCAAGTGGCCTTTTCACACGCAGCAAGTCCCTTTTCAAAGTGGATTTCATTTTTCTGCTCTTTAATTGAGTGGACTCCAGGTTATAGAATCACTAACAACACATGCCCAGCACTGTTTCTTGTCCAGTGCTGGGCAAGTAGAAAATAATTCCCTTTGGATAACTGCCTGTGTACTTTACTGTTCATATGCACTTTCCAAACGTTCGGAGCTGGAAAAACATAAAAAAGTCAGGAAATCTCTCCCGAACAAGCTTTCTTGGGCAGATTTTTGGCAGATAATGCTTCCTGTTACATAGGAAATGCTTTTAAGCTTAGCTTCATTTATAGCACTTTGGCTTGCCTAGTGTCTAAGCTATGAATTTTGTTCACTTCCTTGTAACAGATACTAAAAAGCAACACAAACAATCTCAACAACAAAATAGTGACTTGAAGACATTAAGGGCTTATTTTCTGTCACATAGTAATTTAAGTTTCTAGGATTTCCTGGAGACCAATGTGTATATATTCAGCTGCTTGTATGCAGTAATTATCTATTTTTTTCCTTATCAAAATAGCTAGAAAGGAAAAACAAATAAATAATAAAATATAAAGCAAAACCTAAATCTAGTCATTAACATAGACAGAAAATTGAGAAATAGGATTTTTTTTGCTCATAAACATTGTTCTGCTCAAAGGCTGCCTTCCTAAGCGAGGGGCACACCCTGCTTGAGTGAGCAGTGAAGCCTTTTCTGTTTCTGGTGCACTTGGCTTATGAAAGGTGTTTTAAAAAATATTTGCAGATTAAAAGTAAAAGGAAATAAAAATAGAGTGAAAGAGTAGAAGAGAAGGAAAGAGGGAGGAAGAGAACATGTTGAGTTAAAGCTCGGAGCCCACACATGGCTGAAGGTGATCCTGTGTGGGGGCAGTGCGGGGGGCAGGGGTCCGTTCCAAGGGGGAGACAAACCCTGCCTGGTGCGTCCAGACTCTGGTGAGACAGCCACGGAGCAGCCTGTCTCCTCCCGCTCCTGTCCAACCCTCAGGTCTTTGCCCAAGAACTTCACACCTGCTGTCCGGTGCTGTCCTGTCCTGTCCACCCACACCACCAGCACTAGCATCAGTTCTGCGCAGCCCAGGGTGTGTCTTCTCCTTGGTCCTGTCACCCCGGTGCACGCCACACATAGCAAAGGCCATGAAAAGCTTGTGCGATGTCTGAGCCTCAGCAGGAAGGAGTGAGACGGGAAGGATACAGGCCAGTCTCGAGCAGTGCAGGGCTCTAGAGACAACACGCCAAGTTACTCCAACACTTAATTAGCTATTTTTATTAAGTATCCAAGCCTCCTTCATTTAATGGGTGTTTTACTCCTTTTATCTTATGAAAGATGGCAGAAGTTTGTGTCTTTTGGCTTTGATCACATTATTTCTGGGTTTTGTTACTTAATAAGGCAGAAGTTTAAATTAACATCATTCTCCTTTGCCTGTTTCAGGGTTAGCTGTACAGTATGGAGTGGTTTTTGGCAATTTTTCAATGAAGGAAAGAAAAGGAGAGCTCTGTTTGGGAGCAGTAGGGGGGAAGGAGGGAAAGCCATTTACCTGCGCCCCTGAGGCCACATCTGCTTCCCAGCAAAGATCCCAGAATCCAGTGAGTCACCTGAGCCTGGCGGGGCCCTGCTCGGGGTCAGGTAGAAGGAAAACTAGGCCTTTCGTATCCGGGGGGCAGCGAGGAGGGCTGCAGGCCGTGCTCACAGCCGTCTCTGTGCGCCGGGCCTCCCCCACTCCGCAGCTGGGCTCCCACATGTTAGGGTGAGCAAAAGCTACCTCCTCAGGTCCCCCCAAACCTGAGATTACCTGGCCGTGAGCTGAGATTTGTGCCAGCAGGATGTGCATTTCTTTCTTTCTCCTGTCCCCATTTATTCCTGCAGGGGAAGCTTGATGGTTTGCAGAACACCGGAGCACTTATTTCTGCACATTTGGGTCACTTCAGCCAAAGGTTTGTTGCTGTATTAATTGGCTTCTGAGAAAGCATTGCTCTCATTTAAACTATTTGAATACCTCTTGTTGAATTGTATGCTTGAGTCAAGTGTTATTAATTCAAGAATCAAAATGCCTTTTGTCCGTTCCAGATAAATGTTGCCATAGCGAGCGAGGTGTAAACAGATCAGTTCGAGCCCCAGCAGCAGACAGAAGCCTGCGGCCTCCGGGCCAGGCTCTTCCTCCGCAGTGGCCGGAGCTGTGCTCCATGCTCTCCGGCTGGTCTGCAGGGTGACTGTGTGAATCGCACGCCCAACCTGCCGGCCATGAGCCCTGAGAGAAAGAGGCCTTTATCACGCTTGGGTTTAGTTGCATGTGAAGTCAGCGGAACATCTGGCTTTAATACTGATAGAAACTGTAGGATTTTGGCTCTTCTCTGGCCCTGCATATTTTCCATCCTCTGTATCAGCACTTGTCAGTGATTTGATGAAGTTAAATCGACTGCAATTGATTCTTTGAGCAAAGAAAAATTACAGTGTGCTTGCTGCCTTGCCCTGTCCTTTTTAGCATACATAGTAAGTTTGCAGTGCACTGGTGGGGTCAGGAGCCCCTACTTTAAAGAGGAGAGAAATGAACAGAGATTTTCCAACCTCATCTGGGGTGAGCAGGGCGCCTCTTATTCGGCCATCGGGCAGTCTACTTTAGCTGCCCGGGTCACTTCCCCGAAGCAGCGCAGTTTGCTGCTTCCTTTGCAACTGGGAGGGAAGGGGGTGTCCAGGGGCGCAGGACTGAAAGGCGTCTGCGGCCTTCCGATGTCAGCTGTCCTCAGGACCTGGCCGACTCTCTCCCTGTGCAGTCGACAATGCTGCCTGGCACAGCTGGCAACCATGGCGTGGAAAATGACAGGACTAGAGTGAGGGCGAGATGAAATTCACGTGCCCGGTGAGGGCTGCCCCGAGGTGCACTGAAGGAGCGGGCTCGCGGACCGCCCTCTGCTCTCTCGCTGCGCCCCGCCAGCCCATCTGCACCTGGGTTGCTCGGCCGCACTGGCGGCAGGCTGGGCCTTTGGGTGCTCCTCTCGCATTTGGTAAAAAGGATGCCTCGGTGACATGTAAGGGGGAATGGAAGCGGGGATTGTAAACCAAACGGTGACAGGAAAATAGCCCCACGAGCGACCAAATTATTTGCATCTGGGGTGAGTGAGTCTTTCCACTGTAACTCTCCCTCCTCAGGGTCAGGTGCGCCCGACAGAGCCGCCCCCCATCCCCGCAGCTGTGGGTGAGTTTCCAGGCACCAGGGTCCTTTGGCCTGAGCCGCCATCCAAAAGCCAGAGCTCCCACTTGCTGGTTATGAGAGTTCCAAGGAGCCAGGGCCATGGTCCTCCTCGCAGCCCGGGATCTCAGAGAGGAGGCCGCGGAGGTCCTGAGCGGGTGCGGGGTCCCCATGGCCTCCCAGCTCCCCGCAACCCCCAGTGCTCTCCGTGTATCTGACATGCGCATCTGGTCGGCTCAAGTTCCCTGGTTAAACCGTGGTGTGTTAAAGATCCAGCGCATCCCTGGTCCAGTGTGTGTTGTGAGGAACCAGACCGTCACCTCAAGATTCCTCACTGCGCCGTGTCTCGCACTGTGGGGAGGAAGCAGGCGCAGTGAGATCCCCGCAAGGCGTGGGGTTTTGCTAGCCGTGGTTTGGCTGGGTTGGTACTGAGCACTGGATTCGGGGTCTCTCCCGCAGTAGGCAACTGTTTCACTACAGAGCTAGATCCCCAGCCGTCTTTTATTTTATTTTTATTTTAAGACAAGTTGTCCTCAAAGTCACCATCCTTCTGAGGCGGCTAAGATTCTGACGTGAAGAACTGGTAGGGATTTTCACGCCACCTTTGGAAGGAGTTTGAGGACTATCGTGGGTCCTGGAACTCCCATTCATTGACCCTTGTCTTTTGAAGTAGGAACTTCCAGTCTTGTCTTTCCAAGTACTTCTGCTAGAACTAACCCAAAGAAGTCTATTTGCCTAGAAGTTTCTTCTTGTTCTATATAGTGAACTTCATTTATCTGCTTTAGAAAAGAATATCACAGCTAGATTTTGTGTATATGTGTGTGAATAAATAGTGTAATTCCAGTGTAATAACACACCCAAAGAACAATCAAAAGTCAGCAAGAAAAGAAGATGAAGGAAAGAAAGCAACAAGCAATGAACTAGAGCAGTGAAGTGTAAGACCACAGCGACGAGTTTTAGAAAGCTGGATTTTGAAGTATTTGGTAGAACTTTTATTCAAATAAAGAGTAACATAGAAGAGCAACAGTGCCAAGAGGAGAGACGGGTCCTGCTACATCCAGCCCTCTCTGCAGCACACATGTGCACAATACTGTCACGTGGACTCACACTCACACGTGCACACACGCTCACATTCACACGTGCACACACTCACATGGACACATGCACACACATACACAATCGCAGTGCATACACTCACGTGCGCACACTCACATGTGCACACATATGCACACATTCGCACGTGCAAACATACCCACACATGCACACTAACATGCACACACTCGCACGTGCACACACACTCACATGTGCACATGCGCACACTCTCACGTACACATATGCTCATGTGCACACTGCACACACACGCACACTTGTACGTGCATACACTCACGCACACACTCACATATGCACACATGCGCAGTCACGTGCACACACGTGCACACACATGCACATAGTGCACACACTCGTGCACACGCACACGTGCACACTCACGTGCACACTCACGTGCACACACACTCACACTTGCATGCTGAAGGGGCGGCTCCCCATCACACTCCACATCGGTGATGGTCCTTCCAGTGTTGTGTCCTCTGGTTTGTTCACTGTTCCCCCCAACTGCACTGGACACTGTGCATCACACTCCTATGCACACACCTGCCCTCGAAAAGTGTCACCGTAGCTAGCAGTCCTGCCTCAGGATTCATTTTCCTGCTCGCTGTGAGTTCCTCTTCACACCTGCGTCACGTTAGGTTGTTTGCCTCAAAATTCAGTACTAGTGAAGGGTCTGTGGTTTTGGAAGCCTGACAATTCTGCTGTCAAATGTTTGGGCAACACTGACATGGGCTGAATGTTTGTGTCCCTGGGCGGAAGCCGGAACCCCAGGATTACGAGGTAGTTGGGTTGAGATGAGACGGTTGGGGGGGCAGCATGGGATTAGGGCCTCGAGAAAGCCAGACCAAAGCTTCCTGTCTTGGCCAGGAGAGGACACTGAGAAGGTCACCGTCTGCGAGCCAGAGACCCTCACCAAAGCCAGCCGTGCTGACTCCTTCCTGGGGTCCCAGCCTCCAGGACTGTGAGGAACACATGCCTGCACTTTAAGCTGCGCAGTGTGTGCCATTTTCTTACAGCTGCCCAAACTGAGAATCCCACAGTGTTTGATTCCTTTGCGCTCATGATGTGCATTCTAGAAAGAAGACTCCATACTTCACCGCAGTCTCTTTTAGCCCCTCCCCTCCCTCCCTCCCTTTTTCTTTTTTTTTTTTTTTTTGTTTCCTTCTTTCCCTCGAGACGGGCTCTCTCTTTGTTTCCATCTGAAAACTGGGGATTTATTCTGACTTGTTCTTTCATAAAGAAACTGAAGAAACAGCACCCTGCACCAGAGCAAGGGAGACATGCTCTATAATATCCACAGCAGCTTATTTTCCTACATTTGGTTGGAGAGAGAGAAACTTATGTATAATAATTATAATGTTCCTTTGATGGTCTTCAAGTAACTAGTTGAATATTGTTTGCTGTCAATTTGACAGTAAAATACGCTTGCAAAAAACCAAAAAAAAAAAAAAACCCAAAAAACAAAAAAAATCCAAAAAACAAAAAACAAACTCAGTCAGCCAGAGTAAAGGGAGATGGAATTTTATTTGGTTATTAAAATTTCTGGTTAAATCTTTAATGGCAGAAACATCTCCAAAGGTTTCAAAATTTCCTTTGGCACAAAAACAAATCCCTTAGTTACTTTTTCAAAACTCAGGTCAAGATATTGGGTTGGACACCTCAGAAAATAAATTTCTTTATGATGGCACAAAGGTGGAGAAATACAGAAAAGATACACCCTTGCGAATCCTGGGACACAGGCATTTTCTAAGGAGCTGAGATTTGTGGGAAAAAATGGAATTTTCAAGGTTTGGGGAACTCAATCACCAAAAGTATAGACCAAAATGAAATGGCTCTTTGTGGAATTAAAACAGAATTTGTGTCCTGTGTGAGGCTTCTGGCTCCCTCCGTGTTCTGTCACATGCTGGAAGTTAGAGATAATCTTGCTGATATCCGTGGCTCCATAGGGCCCCATAATTTAATCTAGTTAGTGGCACCAGACGCTGGTAACCACAGCCAGCGCTGTGGGCAGGGGTTGCAGACATATGGCCTGTGCATTGCACTTCATCCGTCCCTCCATGAATTATGTTTATGTTGGATGCCAACCTAGGAACGCATGAGTCCTGTTGTGTACTGCCAGCCTATTCCCAGCCAGCCCTGCTCTTTCCCTCCTTCCCTCCTGCGCCCCCAGCCCTTCCGCCCTGCCAGGCCAGAATCCCACACCAGACACCTGCAGAGCACACAGGGACACACTGCAGAGTGCACGGGAGAAGGTGGGCTGCTCTTCTGCCTGCGCGGTCGACCTGCTGCCCGGTGTGCATGGCCTGAGTCCGGGCCGGCCTCTGAGCTGCGTTTCTCCAGGGCCTCTCTGCAGGGCTGCCTACAGTCGCACGGTGACCTGCAGATCTAAGTGAAAAAACAGATGTCCCAATAAATTTTTGTCAAAACATAATTACCTCGGGATTAGAAAACCACATGGGGGTGGGGAGGGGAAGGAACAGATGTATTACCTTCAAATATGCAATCATTACTCTGCAGAAGTTTAAATAATCAAGAGGTTTAAATGACGGCAGCCAAGCGTCTCCTCCCTCCTCCTGCAGCCCCCCCCTTCTGCTCTCTCCCTCCCTGCAAGCCCCTCCCACTCGGGGTGCACTGGCGGTGCTGTGAGCAGGAGGAGGCTTGTTGCACAAACGTATCATCCTGAGTGCTTTTTCATAAATAAATCTCAGCAAATATGACAGGCTATCTTTCCCTCAGGAACCCAGCCAAGTCTTTTCTTCCTCTCCAGCCGACAAATATGATAAACTATGAATTTTCCCGGTAACCATAAAAGATTCTTATTTTCATGATTTGAACTGCTAGGTGCAGGTCAAAGTAGTACATCAAACTGGAATTCTCGTGGGGAAAAGCCTTTCTCTGTTTTTGCATATTGGCACCCGGGAGGGGTTGTGGGGACAGACCAGTGAGTCCTGGGATCGAAGCTGGCTGGCTGTCATACCTCTTAAGGCAAGGTACTAATCTCCTTTAGGCACTCACCCTGGTCCGAAGTGTGGGAACAAACCGAGTGGGAAGATTAAAGGTCCAAGAGGTGCAAGGTCCAAGGAGGCCCTTTTGCTGCAGCTCTGCCAGGGGGTCCGTGTTGAGTGGAGGCAGAGAGGACGGGCTCCTCTCTAGTCTGTCCTTAAAACAACTGTGGTGGAAGCGTAGGGGAGAAACCCACCACACTCTGAGATTATAGAAACCCAAGATGCATTTTTAAGGCTTTACTATCACAAAAATGGTTGTTGCCCGGGAGTATATCAGTTGGTACTTGAAATAGTTAAGAGTTCGCAAGGGCCAGCTAGGAGTCGAGGTTTGAGCCGAGTGATATCTGACCGTCTTGCAGGGCCTGGAAGGGAGGTGCTGTCATCCCAGTGTAGACATTAAGGCTTAGCGTTGAAGGCTTAGAGTGAATAACTTGCCATATTCATGGAGCTGGCAAGTGATAGGATTCAAATTGGAATCTATGTGTCAATGTTTAGGAAGACTTCAGTTGTCCAGTGACTTGTTATGCCTGGGGATCTTCCACACTGCACACAGCCTAACTGCACATGTTCTAGAAATGGAAGCGATAAGCTGACAACCAGAACCACCACCAATACCATCCCTGCCGTGATATGTACTTTTTCTGCATGAGGTCATTGAGAATATAGCTATCACGATTCTTTTGCTGATCTTGGACTTTTTACAGGTTGGATTCATGGTAACTCACAATTCAGTCCACTACCATTGGCCTAGAGCTTAGACATGAAAGAGTTAAAAAAGAGCATGCTCAGCAAGGCAGTGACCAGGTCTGGTTGATTCCAGTTGCTTCTGGGAATGTCTACTAAAGGGAGTCAGCCAGGAAACAGCCCTAGAAACACCTTCTGTGTGACAGAGGTGTCTTCCTGGTAACAGTCATTTCCCATGAAACTAAAGAGATGTCTATAAAAATTTTTTGCTGTACAGCAGCATGAGGAGGGACTTTTTTGTAGAGAGCACTAATATTCACTTTCACCCTAAAAGAAGTATTGTCTTGGAAGGACCCTGCACGGCGTGGACAGAAATCTGATGAGGAAGTCACATGACATTCAGAGGGTGAAACTGAGGACTCTTCATTCGTTTCTACCTTGATTTTTTAAAAAAGTGTGTCTAGTGTGAGACCTTGATTATTCGGAGGGTGAAACCACCTATCAAGAAAGAAAAAAAGACAGCAGAGGACAGAGCCAATTGCAAACCTTCCACCTATTCTAGGATCAGCTGCTAGCAAGATGGTGTTTATCTGTTTGAAAAACATGTTGCTGTGTCCATGTGTATGTACTGACTACTTAATAATTTATTAATTTGTCCTTGGCATTAGAAGTTGAAGAGACAAAAGTAAAACCTGACATGTAACTCAGCACAGACAAAACTCACCTCCACCCAAACACTAGTTAGCACTAGCATAGTTTTTTATCAATGTCTTGATTGGTTAATTTCTTACAGTACCCAGCAGTGGTCTGTAAAGCCATGATACATTGCAAAGGTAGATAAAAAGCATGGAAATAGTGTAGGATTTCATCAAAATGATGCTGGAGGCCAGGTGTGATACGCATGCCTATAAACCCAGTTGTAGCCTGCTGAGGCAGGAGAATCACAGATTCGAGCTCAGCCTGGGAAACTCAGTAATTTAGTGAGGTGCTGTTTCAAAATAAAATAATAAAAGAAAAGAAAACTAAGTAAAATAGTGCAGGGAATATAGCTCAGTGAGAAGGCCTTGAGTTCAGTCTCCAACACCACCAAAATAACTAACCACGTAAATAAAAGTGAAATGAATATGATGTTGTTGAGTCACTCTGATCGAAGCATTTGAGCAGGAGGCAGCTGTAGAGGTCTCAGAGCTTTTCTAATTTACAGAGATCTATTTGAAATTAACATCTCCTGGTGTTGCAGAGTGGACTTTTGTTTGGGATTTGGGGTGAAAATTGTGGAAGGCAATGAGTTTTTTTTTTTTTTTTTAGGTTTTTTGAGACAGGGTCTCGCCTTGTGATTCAGGCTGGCCCTCAGCTCAGCCTCAAACTCACATCACAATCCTCCTGCCTCTGCCTCCCGAGTGCTGGGATTACAGGCGTGAGCCACCACGCCCGGCACTGTGGTATGTGGTACTGGTTGCTGCTGGGTGTGGGTCTCCACACCCAGTATTGTTATGTGGTTACCGGGGAATTGAACCCGGGTCCTTGCGCTTGCAA
>PVIR01039604.1:0-13838 GCA_004026965.1 Petromus typicus
TGCAAGCGCAAGGGCCCGGGTTCAATTCCCTGGTAACCACATAACAATACTGGGTGTGGAGACCCACACCCAGCAGCAACCAGTACCACATACCACAGTGCCAGGCGTGGTGGCTCACGCCTGTAATCCCAGCACTCGGGAGGCAGAGGCAGGAGGATTGTGATGTGAGTTGGAGGCTGAGCTCAGGGCCAGCCTGAACCACAAAAGTGAGACCCTGTCTCCAAAAACCTAAAAAAAAAAAAAAAAAAAAAAAGAATAGCCTTGAACTCACTACGTAGCCCAAGCTGGCCTGAAGTGGCGGTCATCCTCCTGCCTCAGTTGCCCAAGAGCTGAAATTACATGCATATCCCATCATGCCCAGCTGAAGCCAGCCTTTTTTGTTGTAGCATTTGACATTGTCCTTCAACACATCTCATACATCTGTGCAGGTAACTTGGACTCAGACAGCTGCTCTTCCTTAAGGCCTGGACAGCTTGCAGCACCCTGGCCTCCCTCCTTGTGCGTGGCAGAAAAACGGGTTCTCAAGGCCTCTGATCTACTTCCCACCGGCTAACATTGATTCTGGGAGCTGGTGGTGACATCTGCTCATGCCACCCACCCTGGACACAGACCACTTTCTGGCTGTGGCTCCTGTGACTATGTTCAAATGACAGCCAGGGTCTGCTGGTTGAGGAAGGCAGCTGGGGCACTGCAAGCCAGGATGGTCTGAATCTCACAGAATTCTGTGCCTTATCTGGGCGCATGGGCTCACCCAGTGTCAAGAAAAACTACCCCAACAGAAGGGCTGGCTCAGTCAGGTCTTGTTCCTGCCTGGCTTCCGACCCACTTGGAATAAAATCTGTAGCTCACACTGGTCTTCATCGCGGTGCTCAAACCTGTCAAGCTGGTTCCTGCCCCAGGGCCTTTGCACTTGTTTCTCTTCCTGCCAGGAAAACTCTAACCCGGCTTTTCATGCAGCCCACAGCAGTCAGTCACTGGGTTCTCAGGCCATGAGATCACTCTTCTGGGAGGTCACCTGCCAAGGAGCCCTTTGTGTGGTTCATTTGTCCTTTGTCTCCTGTGTTTTTCACTTATTACTGGCTGGCCTTGGCTCCAGTAAGAACTACGGGAGAAAAGCCAGGAGCCCCAGGTGTGAGCGTGTGTGAGCTTGGTTATGGAGGTGAAGAGGAGAAAGGTAACCAAGGCAATTCTTGTCCCAGCCCCTACAATGTCCTGCAGGGCCCAGTGGCAAAGACACGGAACGGGCAGGAGATGCAGCTTCAGGCTTTAAAGACGCTGAGTTCCATGGAAAAAAGGAAAAGTTATTGAGAAGCTTGAGTAGGGGACACAAACTCAGGTCAAAGTGCAGGACAGTCTTCCCAGAAGACACTGCTGTGAAGGCGAGACCATGAGGACCGGTGAGAGTGAGTCACGTCAGCAGGGATGGGGGTTCCGAGCCCAGGGACAAGCACGCGCAGAGGCTGGGAGGCTCCTTCCTGGCTCCCAGGGATTTGGAGGAGCTCAGGGTCCCCCTGCCACCAGAGGGAAGAAGGAAGCTTGCTCTTTCCTCCTGTGCCCTATTCCCTGGGGCAACCCAGAGGATGCAGAGAAGTCCCTGAGGCAGTGACCTCGCCAGTGTAGGCGACTTACCCACTCTATCACGGGACCTGTGGGGTTCCCTCCTTGCCCCCTTTCCCATGCGGCAGGCTGGCCCCTCCCTTCCATCTTTGCCAACTCCGCTGTGTGGGGCCCCACCCACGGGCCCGCAGGAGCCTGCCCAGGGATAATAGGCTGTTGTCACTCCTCACTCGTGAGAAAGGGAATGAAGACCTCTAATAAAAACTGGAGAGGAAAAATAAAGCAGAAAGCCTGTCCACCATAGGCAGGTGTGGGAGGAAGGGCCGGGATAGTCTCTCCAGGGCTTTTGGACACAAAAGTGGCAACAGGAGGAGGTGACTAGGCTGCCCCAGACTTGTAGGTGACTCTCAGGTCTAGGAAGGGGAAGCTTGCTGCGGGACAGCCACACCCCTGCCCATCTGGCCAGGGCTCCTCTGGCCCATAGTGCTCAGGCTCAGGCCCACACTCCTGTTCTCTCTTGGTCTCTGGAAACAAAAAGCAGTGTGGATAGCTGGTCCCACGAGACACCACCCTAAGAGAGTCCAGGGACAACCACGGGGAGCCACCGGCCTGGCCCCAAATTAGCCTGTCTCACACTGGAGACCATTTGATAAAGCAACGGTCAGTGGTCAGCTGGAAGCTCGGTGCTCTGCGGGCACTGTGGCCCCTGGATCCTGGATCCCCACTCCCTGGACTTCTCCAGGCCTGTGGGCATGACAGCAGTCTGTGCTCAGTCCTTAGTACTCAGCTGAAAGTCGCTATGTGATTCTGTGATTGAGTTCACGGGTCTGGCAGAGAGGAAAGGACAGAGCTGCCATCTGGGATCGACTCCTTCCTGCATTAAATAGGACCCATTCTTGGTGCAAATGGCGGCTTGCCATGGGCAGATGCATGAAGGCTGTGAGGTCTCTGAGCACAGATGTCTCGGCGCTCAAGAGGCTGAAACAGGAGGATTGAATGAGTTTGAGGTCGGCTTTGCTACAGAGTGAACCCGAGGTCAGCCTGAACTACATACTGCGATCTTCTCTCACAAACGCCAAACCAAGCAAACAATAAAAACCCCCACTCCTTACCCCAGCTGTTCTCCCGCTTTCTGCCCACTGTCTCCCCTGCCCTCTGTGCACAGGGAGCTTTCTGTCTCCCACCTGGACCATCTATGGGTCTCAACATGGCTGTTCCCCTCTGCACACCACAGGGCCCCACACCTGCCCCGTGCATCACATGCTCTGTGTACAAGGGCTAAAGCTCACGTGCTGTGTAGTGAACTTTCAGAAGGTATTAGTCCGTTTTTAGTCAACAAGACCCAGTGGCTGAGGAAAGAGAGGTTTAATCTGGCTCTCTCATTCTGGGGTTTCTGTATATGCTCTGCTGACAACTGTTCCTGGCCTGACGTGAAGCTGACGTCATGGTGGAAGGGCGGGGCAGAGGGACCCGTGAGGGCTGACGTCACAGTGGAAGGGCGGGGCAGAGGGACGCGTGAGGGATGACGTCACGGTGGAAGGGCGGGGCAGAGGGACGCGGCGCACTACCCAGCAGCCAGGAGACAGAGCAGCGGAAAGAGTCAGGGATGACACCCCTATGACCACTACCCTTCAACTAGGTCCCAACCTCGTATTTCTACTCCAATAGTACCATCAGACTTTGATCTCACTGACGAATTAATCCACAGATGAAGTGAGAGCCCTCAAGGTCCAATCATTTCCACAAAGCCCATCAGGCGTGAGCCAAGCCCTTTGCATGTGAGCTTCGGGGACTCTTCAGATCCAAACCATAACAGACGGCAGCTCTCCCTCCTTCATCTATGAGAAACCTCCATGAGATGAAGGACCTGCACTGTCTAAGCGCTGGTTCCTACACCTGGCAGAAGATCTGGGTATAATGTCATGTGTACCAGGCACCTGATGAGGGGATGATTATGTGGGTCATGGAGGGAGGGAAGATGGATAGATGGACAGGGGAGTGGGGAGATGAATGGATAGATGTAAAGATGGCTTATGGATGGGTGGGTGGGCGGGCAGATAAACACATGGAAAGATGGGTTTGGGTGGATATATGGGTCATGAATGGATGAATGACCGGGATGAATGGGTGGGTGGATGGATGGATAAGATGGAGGGATGGGTGGATGGGTAAGGGAGTGGGAAGTAAATGGTTGGATGGATAGGAAGATGGATGGGAGGGTGGAAGGGTAGAGGAATGGAAGGGGAGAGGAGGGAAGGGGTAGGCAGAGGGATGAGTGGATAGCTAGATAGATAATGAATTAGTGGATGAGGGGGGATAGATGGGTGGATGAATAATTGGATACATGGATGAACAAATGTATAGAGGGTGAGTGGGTAGATAAATGAATATTGGGTACTTGGCGAGGTGGTAGGTGGTAGATAAGTGGATGCAATTAAACAAGCAAAAGTACCCTAACACTGTAGAGGAGGTGGGGCCAGGTTTAACTGGAGGAGGCCTTTAAGAGGAGCTGAGAGAATCGTATCATAAAAGTGGCTAAAGTTTAAGGTGCTTCCTAACGGTTAAGGCCACCAGACCTGATTCTTCATCCGTGTGGTTTGGAGTGAGCTCTTTCTTTCTTCTCAAATTTCCTTTCATGGGTAATGATCACCTTAATAAGTTTAAAAATAAGTCAGCCTCATGAATGGTCCCACAGTTAAGAAGTTAGGTCAGTGATAAACTCTCCCCTGAGCATGCTGGATGGTTGTAGACACAGTATAAGCTCTGTGAAAATGGGCTAAATCGAATGGTGTTTTCACACAGAAAGAAACTCAAGCAGAGAGAGGTTCGAGAAGTTACCCAGTATCTTCCAACTCCCTAAGTCAGCAGAGTCAGGGCTTAAAGCCAGGTTTATCCAACTCTGCACCTGCCCTCTGAGCACAGTAGAAAAAATGGGGTGAGGAGGGTACCCTGCAAAATGGAGGGTCATCGGCAGAGGCCCAGAGGCAGGAAAGTCAAAGGATGTTTTGTGATCGAGGAGGAAATTAGCTCCAGCAGAGGGATTGTACCTGGCAGGAGTACACGTGGTGCTGAGGCTGGCACCAAAGCCTGGAATGCAGCCTAGGAAGGAGGCATTGCCAGGCTGTAAAGGGCAATGCTGAGAGATGTAGCAGCGCAGAAGGGCACACACTGGGGGGCTCGGAAGGCGGGAGCGAGGGGAGGCTCAGGGGAAGCTGATGCTCCGGGGAGGAACAAACCAGCTGTTTCAGAGAAACAAGTCAAACGTGATCTTGAGGCCGGATCCCGGACCTCGCCCTACCTGCTCATCCTCATGGGTAGTTCCTTAGTCACCTCCTGGCTCCTGGAAGGGACGTGCCATCCTGCGCACGTGTCTAGCCAGGCGGGCCCTGCAGTGCCAGCAGAGACTTGGCTGTACTGGGCTGTGGTGCCTGCCCTGCACTCTTCCTCCTCCCCGTCCTCCCCCTCCTCCTCCCCGTCCTCCCCCTCCTCCTCTCCTCTTCCCCTGCTCGTCCTCCTCCTCCCTCCTTGTACCTAATCCTCATGAGTTCCTGATAGCATCAGCAGCCGAGCCTGGTTCTGATTCTCACAGAGGCTCCATGGCTGCTGGGAGTGGGTGGTGTCTCAGGCCCTCTGACTTTCCGTCACAGAGGCAGGGAAGGTGTCACAGTCCAGAAGTCTTCGATCTTGGTTTGGGCCATGCCATAAGACAGCTTTGTGACCCAGGTCCTTGATGCCCAGAACCTGCCTCCTTTCCAAAAAACGGACATGCCATCTAATCCCCAGTTTGAAGTAAGCAGGAAAGACGCTGTCCGTGGCATGGAGAGCTTGTTTCAGGCCAGAATAGGGCATGGGAAATGTCAGTCTCGGTCTCATCTTCTCCCTGTCAGACTCAGTTTAACTTAACGTTCCTTTTCATGGTACCAGGGAGTAGACTCAAGGATTTTGTACTGAGCTACATCTCGGCCTTTTTATTTTATTTTATATTTTGAGAAAAGGTCTTAATAAGTTGCCCAAGCTGGGCTCAAACTTGTAGTCTTCTTGTCTCATTCTCCCAGACAGCTGGGTTTATAAGTGTGTACCACCATGCCTGGCTTGAACTTCAGTTTCCACTGTATTATGTTTTTATGATACTGAGGTTCAAGCCCAGGACCTCATGGATGCCAGGCAAGCACTTTACTACTGAGCTACACTCCCAGCAGCACTGAGCAGACTCTCAGCAGCCCTCTGTTGATTTATTTTTAAAGCAAGTATAGGTTGAACTTCATCTTAATTGCTCCAGCATCATTTGTTAAAAAGCTGTCTTTCTTCCACTGCCTTGATGTTACAGTTTGTTAAAAATCCATTAGCATATTTTCTTTATTTCCTCTCCCAAGGAAGCAGAACCCTGGCCAGCCTGACTCGTGGCTGGAGCACCTTACCTGACCTGTGATGATGATAAAAGCTGAATTTTCTCTTGGTCTTCATGGGTACTGGGTATTTAGTGTGTATATGACCTTCCTAATCCTCATGAGTTCCCTTGAAGATGGTTGCCAGTCCTGTCCCCATTTTACAGATGAGAAAGACTGAGGCAGTGGGAAGCTGTGCAACCTCCTTGTGTGTCCCAGCCAGCAGGGGGCAGCATCGTGCAATTAACCACAACAGTGGATGCTCCACAGACGTCTAGAAAATGACGACTCCAACCCATGTCTTCCGTACCAGGAATCAAACCCAGAGAACACTGAACTATCTCTCCAGCCTCTTTTCATTTTTTATTTGAAGACAAGTTCCCAATAAGTTACCCAGACTGGGATTGAACTTGCAATCCTCCTGCCTCAGCTTCCTGAGTAGCTGTGACTACAGGTTCCACACCAGGCTTGGACTGATGCTTTCTTTGAGTCCAGATCAGGTGGTGAGGAGTCGTGGGACGCTGGAGGGTGGGATGCATTTGTAAAGGGATAAAGAGGTGGCAAAAGTCATCTGCTGGGGACTCCAGGAGCTCACTATGGCTGCAGGGAGAAGTGTCTAGGTGGGAAGGGGAGGCCGCAGCAGGATATGAGGGGGCTCAGCAACCACCTGGAGGGCCACACTCGCAGTCAGTGATAAGGGCAGTAGCTCGGGGAGGGGCTTGGTCCTTGGGCGCAGTGAGTCACAGGGCAGAGCGTCTCTCCCTTCGTGTTCCCAGCCAGCCCTTGGGACACACCGGGAGACCCCGCAGCAGGCTGATGTCTGCTGACGGCCTCCCTGCGAGTGGCTCTCGCGTCCAGAGCCTTGAAGGGCAGCCAGACCCATGAGCAGCTTCACACACCGCCATTTCATGAGCCCGTCATTCCCTTCTGCTTCCGGCACGTGAGCCTGTGCTTCCACCAGGGTTACATCTGGTGTTCAAAACCCCAAATCACAAGATCTTTAACGACAGAAGTCTGCTTCTCCGGCCCAGGCCAGTCTTCCAGGGCTGGCAAGCGGCTCCTCACGACCCGCGCCCGCGCTCCCCCCCGCCCCCCCGCCATGCTTGTACTCCAGCCGGAAAGGGAAGCCAAAGAGCACACCAAGCCATTACAGATAGGTCTAGAGGTTCTACAGACTTCTGGTCACTTGCAGAATGGAGTCACATGGTCAGACCTTGCTGCAAGGGAAGTCAGGAAAATAAAGCCTTGACTCCGGGGGACACCTGCTGCTGAGTTTAAAACCAGGGATCTCAAGTGAAGCCTGAAGGATGACAGATGCGGGGCCGCTCGCCATCTCTGCACCGGCTTCTTCCCTTTTGTGACAGAGACCCAGGGCCGGGGTGACTCCAGGGCAGAGCATTTACCGGGTGTACACAAAGGCCCGGCCTCCACCTGGTGGTCGGAGTCTGCATGCGGGTTTAGGAGGGACAAGGACAGTGGGAGGCTGAGGCAGTGGTGACGGGGGATGCTGAAAAGAGAAATCCACGTTTGCTGAGCTAGCCCACAGTGTGACCTTTCATGAGGTGCCGCCGTGTAGCCCCCGGGGTGCCCTGGCTGTGGGCTCAGGCTGGCCTGGACCTGACCACATTTACCCTGCGCAGTCACAGCTCTGTCCACTCTGCACCACAGAGAGGAGGCCACAGCTGGCACAGAGCAGCTGGCTCCCACAGCTGGCAACAGAGCAGCAGAGTTGGACCGAGAGTGTTGTACCCTGCTCTGGGCATAATCAAGTGAAAGGACATGAAACAGAGCTGGGGAACAGAGGCGGGGTGTCCTCTTGTTTCTGCACCCAAACTTTGTCCAGCAAACATGTACTGGGAGCCCCCAGGAAGTCCGTGGTGGGAGTGTGGGCCCGTGACTCTCTGGCACCAGCTGCAGGGTGTGTCTGCAGCTCACATGCCTTATTTTAGCTCTTTGGGTTTCTCCTGCGTGATGCAGAGATGCCTGATCACTCACAGGCCTCCCCAGAGACACCCACTGAGCAGCTTTCCGAGGACAGGAAGCTGTCTGTGGCCGCAGCCCGGGGTGGACTTTGGCCCCTTCCCTAAGGTGTGTCTGCCATGCCTATCTGGTTCTGTGGGGCTGGCTGGAGCTGGCAAAGTCCAAGTGAATTGTCCCCTCTTCCCCCAGGGTGACTCCTATACTCATTCAAGCCTTCCAGAACCTTATTTCCCTCCCCATCACATGGGAGAACCTGGATCTGCTGAAGTACAGTTCAAGGGTCCTGTGAGACCCACACAGACACCCTCAGAGGACACCGAGAAGTGCCAAGCTCCTACTCAGCCTTTGTGAGCACAAGCTGGCTTTCCCAAATGGCAGTATGCATTACTCCCCATCCCCCACACGCAGCTGGAAAGTTCGTGTAGGATTCTGGGAAATCTAGGCACTTTATTTTCTCAGTTTTCTTAGGAACAAGCATCTGAGATCTCTAGGGAAGTGGGATGCATGCTTACTCTTGTCATTGTCCTATTTCAAATATTTTACTTGCTCATTTGTGTCTAAAAGATAAAATCTAAACTTCTTCCTTTACTTCCGGCTTCCTGATTCTGCCTGGAACCAGCCCCGTTACACTACTTGCTGCTTTGTGTGGTCCCTTCCCCTTTGCACTTGCTGTTTCTTGGGTCTGGAGGGCTCCTACTTATCCTACAAAACCCAATATAAATGGTCCCTTTTATAAAAAGGCAATTTAGTATCCTGGAAATTGTATGAGCCTTGGAGTTAGGAATTTCACCTATTTCAGCTTTAAAACTGTCTTTGCTCTTGTAGTTATTTCCCTGTTGTCTGTCTCGTTAGACTTGGAACTCCTTAGGATCAGAAGCCAAGTTTTATCCCCAAGTCCTTTCCCGCCTCCCACTGCCAAAAGCAGTTCCTGTATTATAGCAGGTCCATCATCCAGTGACACCTGTAGGGCTTGGAACGAGCAGCCCCTATTCTGCACAGAGCAGACACATGGTGGGGCACTCAATGGCAGCAAACAGCTGCTTATTAAACCAAGGTACAGCCCTTCTGTTCAGGGGTCACACTCATTAGACCAGGACTGCAAGCCTAGCTTTGAGGCACCCAGAGGTATTTAGGGGATACGGGGTGAAAGCTGGGAACACAGAGCTTGGGCACCAGGACCCTGAAGGAGGCTGCAGGTGTTCTGTCTTGCAATCCCAGAATGGGGCAGGAAACTGCCAGGAATTAAGTCAATTTGCTTAGCAAATCGGACGATGGAGCCTCCCAGATTAATCTAAGGACACAACAAACCCTACATCCATCCCTGGCCTTTACTCATGTCATGGCTTCTTAGGGGAGGACAGGTTTAAAATCCAGGGTTCAGCCCCCCTGGTATCCAGCCCGCCTGCAGCCCAGGGACCTGCCCTGTGTTCACTGGATGGGGTGAAAGCTGTGCTTTGGGAGACTGAGTCTGCACCTTTGGCTGGTTAAGAACACCCTGTGGCCCTGGGTGTAACAGGCGCTTCCCCTCATCTGAGATCAAAAAGGAGTTAAAGCGGCCTTGGCCTGTCTTAGCAGCTTGGTAGGGCAGGTGAGATGCCAGGACAATTAGCAAGAGCACTCAACAGCCCTCCTGCGCCAGCAGCTGCCTCCAGCTAGACCAGACTCTGGAGGAGGGCCTGGGTATCTTCTGGAAGATTCTCCCACTAGTGCTTTGGACCAGGAGTTGTAGCGGGGGCATGGGGCTTGTGTGGATTCAGCTCCTGTGCTGCTGTCTCTGCTCAGCCCTGATGCTGGGTCCTTGGTTCTCTGGGTCCTCATGGACTTGCTGTCCCCTCATGCCAGGGCCTGGCCTCACTCACTCACACCATAATCCCCATATTGCAGCTTCTGTGTCCCTTTCTCAGGGCCAGCACCCTTCCCCCCATGCCCCTCACTGCTACCAAGTTTTAAGAAGCTCTTGATCTATTCCCTGCCCTGTACCACACTTTACCCTGCTCTGGCCCCTTACCCTGGGTCCTAGTGACCCTGGTTACTCCTCCAACCTTGCAGCCTGAAGGGACTTAGAACACAAATTCCATCTCCCCATGTGGGCCTTTCAGCGCCCTCTCTTGGCTCTTGGCTCTTGAGACAGAATCAGACTCCTGGCAGGTGCTGGCGGAGTCCAACCTGTGGGAGGACAATGGGCAACTCACAGCGCTTGGTAGGGGGAGCACTATGACCTGCCCCAGGTGAGCTCAGTGCTGCCGCTGTCATGAGGGTTGGCCACCAAAGGCCACTACAAGACCATAGCCACACTGCTCTGGAACCTGGCATCTCTGTTGATGGCCTGTGACATGAGCTTGTTTGGTCACCAGCATCTGACTCAGAGCCCTGGGCTCGGAGCCAGCTGCAAGGCAGGAAATGAGCAGGGCTGGGCCTCCACTCGGCTCGGCGGGGCTTCCCCATGGGCTGTCTGATCCATGAGAGGGGACCCAGAAGCAGCAGGTGCCTTTCCCAAGTCTTGGTTAGACCAATGAGCCCTGCAGCCTCCAGCGGTGCCAGCCTTGCTCTCTCCTGTCTCCATTAGGTCACCTCAACTCTGTTCCTTCCATGGCTCCTACTCCGAGATGGGCATAAACAGCTCCCCAGGGGAAACGTGCTTCCTCCCTGTCCTCCCCGCCCAGACGGTGCCTCCCTCTTTCACAGTGCTAACACCTCTCCTGGAGAAGCTGTCTGTCTCCAACTGTTTTCCCCTCCCTAAGCTGTAGCCACAAAACTATTTGTTTGAGTACTGGATTTGTGTGCCAACTTCTCCTGAGGGACACAGACCCCACACAAAGGGAAGGACAATGCCTGGTTTGCCCTCAACCTACCTCCAGTCCAGCACTGAGGGGTGCTCAGTCATACCTTGGGAAAGTGAGTGAAGAGATGGTTTGGGGTGAGCTATTTAACTTATACAGGACAACTTATCTCCTTCACTAGCAAGTGGGCATTTCACAAGTGGTCATCTTTTTTTTTTTTTTTTTTTGCAGTACTGGAGATGGAAGCCAGAGATGCTCTACCACTGAGCTGCATGCCCCAGGCCTTTTATTTTTATTTATTTATTTATTTATTTATTTATTTATTTTGAGACAGGGTCTCACTTTGTAGTTCAGGCTGGCCCTGAGCTCAGCCTCCAACTCACATCACAGCAATCCTCCTGCCTCTGCCTCCCAAGTGCTGGGATTACAGGCATGAGCCACCACGCCGGCACTGTGGTATGTGGTACTGATTGCTGCTGGGCGTGAGTCTCCACGCCCAGTATTGTATGTGGTTACTAGGGACCGAACTCAGGCCCTTGTGCTTGCAAGACAGGCGCCGGAACCACTGAGCTAAATCCCCGGCCCAGACCTTTTACATTTTTAATTTTGAGACAGAGTCTCACTAAGTTGCCTAGGCTGGCCTTGAACTTGGGTTCTTCCTACTTCAACCTTCAGAGTTGCTAGGCAGCGGTCATCTGTCTTAAATTTCTCTGTAATAATTTTGATAAGTAAATATGTTGATTTGGTAAAAATGAAGGCCAGTTTTCAAGATCTGTGCTAGTCATAAAATGGATGAATGCAAAAACACCTTGTAATTTTATGTGGAATTATTAAAATTAGGTTTACTGAGTTATTGAGCTAATATGGATGCTAGTATGTATTGGTTAGTCTACATCAATTTCACATTTTAAAAATGATCCGTACACAAGAATTTTATTTCAACTTGGAGCCTAGATTACTTTGCCAAATAAATGTATTATTTTCATAACGCAATAAAATATAAATCAGAGTAAAAAAATAATAATTTTGATAAGTAGATAGTTTTAGTTTTATTTTCTTAGATAGAGAAACTCATTGTTCATTTTACGTGGTCCTGGGAATGGAACCAGGGCCTCACACATTCCAGGCAACTGTTCTACTTCTGAATCACACCCTCCGCCCTCATCTGCACTTTATTTCATGGTCTTTTTTTTTTTTTTTAAGGTTTTTTGAGACAGGGTCTTACTTTGTGGTTCAGGCTGGCCCTGAGCTCAGACTTAAATCACATCAGCAATCCTCCAACCTCTTGCCTCCCGAGTGTTGGGATTACAGACGTGAGCCACCACGCCCGGCACTGTGGTCTGTGGTACTGGTTGCTACTGGGCATGAGTCTCCACACCCAGTATAGGTATGTGGTGACCGGGGATCGAACCCGGGTCCTTGCACTTGCATGACAGGCGCCAGAACCATTGAGCTAAATCCCCGGCCCCTCTTTTTTTTTTTTTTTTGAGACACAGTTGAAACTTTGTAATTCAGGCTGGCCTTGAACTTGTGGCGATCCTCCGCCTGCCTCAGCTTCCCACATGCTGGGATTATGGACATGTGCCACCATGCCCAGCCACTCTTTCTTCAAAATTATCAAAAAATTCTCCCAGAGTTCTAACTTTTCATTTTTAATCCATTTGTTTCTTATATTCCCTTGCCAATTATTTTGGCAGAAGGTAAAGAAGCAACAATTCTGTCCATTTCTTGATTTTTTGAGCCACCATTTTTAGCATATTCTAAGTTTCCGTGTCTCACGAGGGTGTCTTTCACTGCTAGTACCTTAGTCACTTTCTTCACTGCTGGGACTCCTGGCAGGTGCCTCATACCCACAACTTGAAGGAGGAGAGGTTTATTCTGGCTCACAATTTGTAGATGTTTCGATCCACAGTCCCCTGGCTCCAAGGCAGGGTGCAGAGCAGACCGGCACGGCAGAGGAGGGCTGCTTGTGGGACGGTGGTGGGGAAGTAGGGAAAGGCACTGGGTGGAGGATGGACTCTTGAGGCCACGGCCCCAGTGACCCACCTCCTTTGACCAAGTCCACCTCCCAACCTCACATTTAGCTATAAACTCATCAGTAGACTAATCCACCGATGGGCATCACAGTCCCATAACCCAGCCACTTCCCAAAGCTCTACCTATGAGCACGAGGGGCTTTGGGGAACATCTAGACATAAACCATAATAGCTACTGTCCAAAAACTCAACCCAAAATTCTCGAAGAATATTAAAAAAAAAAACATATTAGCTTGGACTAGGTGGGAGTGCAGAAGCCAGACACGGTGACCTGGTGATGAAGAGGGACTCGTCCCTGGCTCTGTCCGCTGCACAACACCCCTCTGTCCGCCCCCACAACACCCTTCGAGGGGAAGTCCCACAATGAGAGGGGCTGACTTTCCCAGTTACAGAGCGGAGCTGAGTGTGAACCCAGGCCAGGGGCTGTAGGGGTGCTTTGGGCTGCGGCATGCCTCAGGCACTGCTAACTTTAGAGAAGGAGAAAAAGTGTTCTGTGTGGAGTCAGCAGAGTAAAAGTCTCCTGTTTGCTTTCCACAGTCTTCAGTTTACAGTCTGAGCTACAGACATCAATGGGCCAGATGACAGAAGCTTGGTCACTCTCCACAAACCCCCAGAAACTTGGTGGTCCGACAAGTGAGGGCAGTGGGTGCCCCCAAGGCAACAGCAGCCACTGGTGCTTCCAAAGCCCCTGGGAATGAAGCTGTGATCCTAGTTTCATGCCAAGCCCCCTGGGCAGCCCTGCAGATGGTATATAGTGGCCTGACCGTGGCCTTGCCCCAGGTCGCTCCACACTTCAGCTCACTGAACTCCACAGCAATCTGGGGGAAGGGCAACAAAGAGATAGGTGGGCAGCCTGAGGTGACATCAACCTGCCTGACGTGGGGCCTGAGGTGGCCTGGGGTGACTCAGGAGCAGTCTCCTCCCTGAGCTTTCTAGCTGAGTCTCACAGGACTGGGCAGCATGAAGGGCAAGTCCTAGGCCTGGGCAACAGACCAAGGGAGCACACCTGTGAAGATGCCCTTGCTCTGCCAGGCCACTCCTGGGCATGCTCTCCTGGCAGGAAATGGAAGCCTGAGTCACAAGATTTTCCTGCCCTCAGG
>PVIR01039605.1:0-13906 GCA_004026965.1 Petromus typicus
AGCAGCATTGTACTGTTTGGCTTAAATTCTAATTCAAGTCGTACTTTCTCAGTTAAAGTTCCAGTTCCATTATTAAGATTTATATACGCCTCAGTGTTATGGGCATGCATGAATGAAGGGTTTGTTTTAAGAATACATGAAGATGGTACACAGAAAGCATTCTGTGGAAAACAGGATCTCATCAACAAAGTATGCTTTCACTTGAGAAGACACGAGCAGTTTGGCAAAGTTTTGCTATTCAGCATCTCTTTTAAATGTATAGGCTATTCTTACGTTTCTGATAAACACAAAAGCAGAAAGTAAAGGGAATTCTCATTCTCCCACATTTCCATCTCAGTCTCCCCTCTTTTAAACACCGCTGGACATTTTTTTAGAATACTACAGCTAGAGTTGGTGCACTATGTTTAATCAATGTGATATTTTACATTGTTTAGCATATCCTGTGATGTTGAAATTATCAGTAAAATAATCACCAAACCACAAAAATCATACAGACTATTTTTCATTCTCCTGAAGGTGTCCTTTTCCAGTTGTTTACTCCTCTTTACTGTCCCCCAGCTCCTTGGAAAATATCAATCATGGTATTACCTCCATAACTTTATCTTTTGCAGATTTTATATAGCTGAGGATCATATCAACTTCTTTATATACAGGTCCATGTATTTATGTTTCTTCCATGCCTCTTTATGCCTTTACAGTTGATTTCTTTTTAATACTATTCAACTGTCCAGATGTATTTGAATTTATGTAGTCATATGTGTAATGGGACATATTATGATTATTTCCAGTTTGGGCAATAATGAGTACTTTCTATAAACATCTATAACATGGATTTTATATGAACATAACTTTTCAGCTCTCTTTGGTTTAACACATTAAGTGTATCTGCCAGATTTCATAGAAAAGTAAGTTCAGTTTTGTGGGAGAAAAAAATTAAAAACTGTTTTCCAAAATGACAGTACCATTTTTGCATTCCTACTAGGAAAAATAAGAATTTCTAGTCTCCACAGTTAGGTCAATATTTAGTGGGGTTTTTTTAATTTTCATCAAGCTAGTAGATGTATAATAGCATTTCATTTTTCTCATCATTGTTTTAATTTGCAGGCTTCTGATAGAGTCAGATAACATCCGATTTTAAGGTTGCTGTCCAGTTTTACTTTCGACTGAGTTGTTTTTTTATTGCTCAGAAAAAGCCTCATGTGGAAGCCACATATTTTGACAGCAGGAATCTGGACATGCAGAGAAAGTAATGTCTGTTATAAAATTCAATTCACTTCATGGATTAAGAAATTTTAAGTTTCCAAATAGAAGTAGGAAGGACTGTGGAGGATATAACTAGAACCTTGCAAGTGGTTCGTTAGTCTGGGACGTGGCTTCCACGTTCTCCCCTGGATCATTCAGTCATGACTCTAAGAGCTTGGGCAGAAATTGCTGCATTACTCCAGCGGCTTAGGCTATGGCACTGGTGCTGGGCCCCTGCTACGGGAGACGTACATAGTCTTGCTGTGGAAGACTGTGGTCCTACAGCTACCACTGAGGAACTCCCAGAGCAGCTGGGATTATTAAACTCCACCTACTGGCCTTCCCCAGCTCTCTCTGTGTCCCAGAGTTTCTTCACACAGAATTACTCTTTTTAAATAAGTGTCCAACTTAATCTCAGCTGAGGGAAATATGGGGAGGTGGTGAAAACTACAAACTTGTCCTGCTTCATCTTGCTTGATAAACGTTATTTGAAATACGTTGAGATTTCCTGATTCCTTTCTCTCGACTTTCTCTGTATGTATATTAAATCAACCTGTTCCACAGGCAGAAAGCGTAAAGTTAATCTGAAGATCAACATCCACCTTGTTAAGGTTGCTTTATATTCCTCAACTTTTCTTCATTTCCATTATTTGAGTGATGAAGAATGAAAAGACTGCTTTATTTGTCTCCCTTAGTCTTCCTCGTCAACAATAGGTGTAGTCCTACAGCCACAGCTATCGCAGTGCCTTCACTGTAAAACAATCTTATCCCCATAAGCTGAAACTATAACTACTAATTAACTTAATTACTTAATAATACCTTCCATAATGGGAGCCTCATTTTTCATGATCCTCCTCTGGTATCTCCATTCTCAGCCTCTTCCGGACTCTGCACATTTGGATCAAACCATCTGTTCCTTTATTTCCACACAGCCCTTTTTGGGTCAACTTCAGTTTTCTTATTCCATTGAGGTTCTATTTCCAGCCATCAAAAACAATTCTTTGTCGAGATTTCAGTGAAATTTATCTTATTTCCATTAAAAATTCTTACTTTTTATTTGATTTTTCTCCTAACACTTCACCAAAATAAAAATTATTACAATAAATAAAAATTATAATTATACTGTGTGGATAAAATTTTTGACTGATGGCGGACATTTGTGATTTATGGTTTCATGGTTATTATGAGTAGTGCCATTATAAATAAGCTTGCACATTTTTAGTGAGCATCTTTGTACCACTTTGTTCTGTTTCCAAGTGTAATTCACTGACCATAGAACTGTACTTTAGAACCTTTTTCTCCAACAAAATGGTAACAATCTACAACACCCTTCATACTGTGCAGGTTTATATTGCTCAGAGCACTGGGTAATGTCATACAGTTTTAAGATCATACATTCTAACTCTTCCAGTGGCTTTTAAGGGCCTTTGTGGTAGTTCACTTTGCACTTCTATGAAAAATACAGAGAACAATCACCTTTTCTTACATTAACTCTTCTTTGGAAATTCCCATTTAGGAGTACGTATTCATGTCTTTTGCTTTTGGTTGGTGTCTCTTTCACTACTCAATAGAATTCTTTATGCGCTCTGTATTTGTGGCATGTTTAGATCATAGTCATCTTCTCACTCAGTCATTTTCTTAATAATTTCCTGGATAAACTGTTAATGTAGCTCAAGTAACCACTGTTCTAACTATAGTTAGTGGGTTTTATATTCCACTGAAGAAAATGTTGGCTAATTTACGATCATAAACATATTTTGCCATTTTCCTCGTAAAAGTTGTATTGGCTCATCATTTATAATCTAATTTGAATGATTTTTATGTGATACCATGTAGAGAGAACATTTTATCCCTATGAATAAATAATCAACTTGATATTATTTACTAAAAAGATAATTCTGCCCTGACAGCATTACAGTACCACACTTCTTTGTCTACTGATACTCTGGTCCCATAAGAGATTAGGCTCAGGACCTCGTACAGATTTCAAAATCCACAGATACAAAAATAGGTTATATACAACATAGTATGTCATGTACCTTATATATATAGTCCCTTATATTTTAAATCTTTTCTATTTTTTTTCTAATACTAAATATAATGCTTTGCAAATAGTTGTTCTACTGTACTGTTCAAGGAATAAGAGAAAATATATCTATATATGTTCTTTACAGATGAGTTTTTTTTTTCTTCCTGGAGATTTTTTGATCAATTTTGATTGATATTATGCATACAAAAGATTTAATATATGAAACTAAAATCTTTCAATTTTCCTCTAAACTTTAATGTCTATCTCAAAACTTGAATATACTATATTTTCAGGACGACTGAGTTTCAAAATATTTATAGTTATTTATATATTATATTATTATTATTAAATAATAATGTATTATTTAATACCATATTCTCTCTACATGGTACCACATAAAAATCATTCAAAATAGATTATAAATGATGAACCAATACAACTTTTACAAGGAAAACGGCAAAGCATATTTATGATCATAAATTAGCCAACATTTTCTTCAGTGGAATATAAAACCCACTAACTATAGTTAGAAACAGTGACTACTTGAGCTACATTAAGTTAACTATAATAATATAATTTAAGTTATATTATTATTTAATTATAATTACATTATAAATATTATTTAATATTTATTATATTATATAATTGTTTATAATAATATAATCTAAGTTATATTAATATTTATAATTTTTGTCTTTGAACCTCCTAAAGTTAATGCCATTTCTTAATTTTCAATAGTTTTCCCTGCATTCTAGAATTAATTTCACATAATAACAGAACATACCATAAAGTTACCAAAGCTCCCTGTCATCCTCTGAAGCTTAGACAGATCTCAGCTTATAATCAGTTTTATAAACACTCTATGCACGCTTGAGATCTGCATTTTCTGGTCTTGGGTTTGGTCCACTATTTGTACCCATTTGTCAACTTTACTCATTACATTTTTAAGTCCTTATGCCCTTCTTATGTGCTCATCCTCTCGGTTATTAAGATACATTTTTTAGTTCATACTATTATAACCATGAAAACGTTTTGCTTAACACTGTAGCTACATTATTTATACTATACTGAATAAAAGTCCTTAGTGTTTCCTGATGGGTTCAGCCATTTTATTGCCTTCAGCATCACTAGGTTTGACATTCATATGGCTACACTGTTTCTGTTGATGTGCAATGTTTAATTTTTCTATCTTCTCACTTTCTGACATCCTGATACACGACAGTTGGACTGTGCCTGTTCTAAACACTAATCAGATGTAGCATTTTTTCCAGGTCTGCGATTTATTTTTTATTTTAGTATTTAATTCATTTGTATTACTGTTATACTTTGGCTTTAACCTATCATTCTTCTATTTGTGTTATGTTTACTTTAGTAGTTTTGCTTCATTCCTTCTGTTACTTTTCCTTGGCCTATTTAATTATACTACATTTTCCTTCTCTTGACTTTAAAATACTTGTCCTCTTATTTTTCTTACAGTTGTTCTCTAAAGAATAAAGCACATATTCAGAATTTTACTATTACAAATTCGAAATTTTACTATACACTTAGATAGTATTTAAAACATACTTACCATTATCACATCACAGTCTTTGTATTATTACTGCAAACATATTTCACATACATCTTATATCCCACAGAGGAGATGATGATTTATACACACCATCAATTTATATTTACTACATAAATACAAATGTTCATTCATTTCTTGTTCCTTTATTTTTATGTTTCCCACTGAATCTGTTTTCTTTGTGTTTAAATAATTCTCTTTAGAGGTTTTTGAGACAGGGTCTCACTTTGTGGTTCAGGCTGGCCCTGAACTCAGCCTCAAACTCATATCACAGCAATCTTCCTGCCTCTGCCTCCAGAGTGCTGGGATTACAGGTATGAGCTACCACGCCTGGCACTGTGGTATGTGGTGCTGGTTGCTGCTGGACGTGAGTCTCCATGCTCAGTATTGTATGTGGTTACCAGGGCATCAAACCCCGGCCCTCACGCTTGCAAGATAGGTGGCGGAACCACTGAGCTAAACCCCAGCCTGCCTTTAAAGTTTTCCTAAATGCGTGTCAGTTAATGATAAATTTCCTTAACGTTTGTTTCCCTGGAATTATACTTATTTTTCATACCTTAAATATTTAACTTAATTATTTCCACTGGTAACAATTTCATTAAGCACTTTTTATAAGATCATTTAAAAAAAGAAATATGCAGCAATATAGTTAAATATAGGCACTAATTTGCGCTTGTTTTTATAAATTGAGTCTCCATATACAACTTTGTGCAATTCAAGATATTAACTGAATATATTGAATGGGACTTGGAAGAAAAATGTAAAATATTCTGGGTATTACTTGCAATTAAAAAAAAAAATCCAATTCAGAAAAATAGTACCTTAGTCTACCAGCATAATATCAGGAGGAAAAAGGTTGAGAAATGTTCATGTATGGTTCACAAATACTTACACTTTGGCAAGTAAAGAAGCTGCCCGAAACGTAGGTACTGCTCACGAGAGTAACCGTCAGTCACGTAAAATCTCACAAAGGCACGCAGGATCCCACCGCCATATCTGATAACGTACTTTCTCATATCTTTAAACGGTCTTGCTCAATTTTGAGAAAGAGCCTGTCATTTATCTGGAAATGCTCCTGAAGGAGACTGAGAAATTGCACTTCCAGAGCCTGCGCTAAATGAGAGGAAATACAGAGGAAAGAAGCGCATGGAGGGCCTTTCAGAACGTACAGTAAAGTAGGTTTCCCTGAGACAGAACTTGCGTTCTTCCGCTTTGTCTCAGCATTCCTTGTTCCTTTATACAAATTCTAATTAGAATCCGAATACATGTGCTCATTTGTCTGTTTTCTTGCTTGCTTGCTTGACAGTAGGAGGTACCAGTTAAACTCACGGTATTTACCCTGAGCTGTTTAGCCCTGTTTAGTCTCTCTAGGCTTGAACTTGCAACCTTCCCTCTGAGCCTCATCGAGTACTGGGATTACGACGATCCTCTGCTAGGAATCCTGAATTTAAATGGAAGGCTTTGCCTCACTATGACGTAATACTTCACAAGGCAACAAATAAGAAAATTAAAATCTACCCCAGAGACAGACGGATATAACAAAAAAGGATGCACAAGTACACGACGAACTGCAGAGAGAACCCAACCACAGAGAGAACCCAAATCGAAATACAAATGATGATATCTATTTGTATGGATTTGTGGGACCAAGAAACCTGTAAGTGAGTTAACACACATAAGAAATGTATGTCTATGGAAGAGCTATTTGCATTTAAAATTTTTTCAATCGTAAATGAAAATTATCCAATTGGAATGGCAGTAGACTTTTCTTTCCACAGACACACATTCATATGTCAGGATACTGATGATTCTATATTACACATTTCTTTGTTGAATAAAAATAAGTACCAGAAAATATGTGACTTAAGAGCTCCCCAAAAAGATGAATCATGGGCTCTGTTCAAAGTCACGGTGAATGAGGAGTGTCTAAAGGGGCTAAGAACTATTCATTGCAGACAATTTGACTACGGAAGTCTTGAGACAACTTCAGATGTCACTTACTTGTGAATGGTTTTCTCTTCCCAACAAACAGCAGTGTCAAGAAATTTCAATCACAAATTAATCAGAAAAGCAAATAAAAGAAAAAAATATGATGGTAAAAAGGAAGAAAATGGAAACGAAGCTTGTGTATTTAATGGGAGGGTGGTTGTAGGGAAGGCCAGGGAATGGGTAAAAATAAGAGTCACCATCTATCATATACAGGTACAAATTCTCAATGATGAATGTGATCATAATGTATTCCTAAAATGTACCAATAAATTCAGTTAAAAATTTTTAAAAGTTAATCAGAGAGATGAAGTCAAACATTCCTGTGGGTGGTCTCACGTTCCACTGGAGTATACAGCAGTCCATCTTTACAGAGTGAATTCTTAACTCAGAGAACTAGTTCTTAGCATCTCAGGGAAATGTACCACTCTTGCCAACATACACTGTCCTAGCACACAGGGCAGCACCTGGGTCATAGCTCTGGCCTCTGGCACTCATTTTGCTCTTGCTACATTAGATTCTACTGAAAAAATTCTAAAGCCGTTTGGACAACTGGCCTCCTACACGCAGGGTTTAAGGTATTTTTATTAAGTATCCTCTATCCTGTTTCACAAAAGTGAAAATCTCACCTTATTACTAACAGGAAAACAAAGCCAATTCTTCTCATTCAGTGTGTTTCAACTAAATTAAAGAAAATTACATAAAATATCTCATAATTTCTAACTACTCCAATTTACCACATTTTTATACTTCTTTATTGTTTGCATAACATGGAAGTCATTCTTTTCAATAAATTCTCCTGAAAACCATATTATTTTATTGTATCTTCCTACAATAGGTTTATTTACCATTTATGCTTAATTTTATTAAAGTGGAAGAAGGAAGTGAAGAGAAAATCTGAAAAATTTTCTCCAAAAGGAAGATATGCCTAGACAATGAACTACATGGTCTTTCTCTATATATCCATATAAAATCCATGTATTTTGGGCACCTAAGGGCAGTAGTAACAACCACATCTTTCTGGGTCAAAGACTGAACTTAACACACTGTGGTATATTTTCCCCTAATACAATTAATAACTTGGTTATCATGGACTCTTTTTTTCTGAGTCTCTGTCTTAACTGTTGCTGGTCTGTAGCATGTGGGATGCTGATATCCTCATGTTCTCTATCAGTAGCCCATGTCTCCCCTTGTAAGTCATTAGCCAAAATATACAAATCATATTCTATGTAGCTCTTCTCTTTCTAGATGCAACTTACTGACCAGACGTCATGAGAAACATTGCTTGAAATATTCTTGACTAAAAACATCTTATCAGATGACCAAAACTAGCAATTTTAGAATAAACTGATAAAACACAGGAAAGGTTTTGTTAATTATTTCCTCTACAGAGCTTAAAAATGAGACGATAAGTTGAAGCACCATTTCAAAAGCCAAGAATATCAAAAGTGGCTAATAATATATATGAAGACATTCAACTGCAGAAGACATTTTAAAAATGCAAACTGAAATCACTATTCGCCTGCCAGAATACCGCAGGAACACATGAGCTGCCATTCAGAACAGGGAGCGGTGGCCTGGGGAGGTTGTCAGAGGGCATATTCATGTCAGAGAAATCCTTGGTAGATCATCTTGAAAAGCTGAGCATTTATGCGCTATAAGCTGTGATTTCCAATTCCACTAACATATTCAGCACCACTCCATCTCTAGCCAAACGAATTGTTCTTCCAGGTCTTAGTTGTGTTTCCCACCTGCCATAAAAAGATAGCATTTCCTTTCTCCACTTTGGTTGACTTAGCTGCAAATTTGTGGGACAGATCTCATAATGGACAGAATGGATATGGATTGAGTATATATCATCTGGCACAGAAATGAACGAACGTGTGGCTCAAGTCTCAAAATCTGCCTCCACAAATGGACAAAATCACTTGCACTTCTTTTTCAATACTGAGAGGAGATGGATGGACCAGATTCTGGCCAAAGTGAGAAGAGAGATGAAAGATCCAACTCTACCTCATGCCAGGCTGAGCCTAATTCAGCCAAACCACAGATGAAATATACACAGACGGGGGCAAATCAAGGGTACATCAGGCGACTAACAGAGAGAAACAGAAACAGAAACAAAGACAATAGGAGTAAGAAAAGCAAAAGCCGGGCCGGGTAGTTAGCTCAGTGGTTCCGGCGCCTGTCTTGGAAGCGCAAGGACCCGGGTTCGATCCCCGGTAACCACATACCATACTGGGCGTGGAGACTCACGCCCCACAGCAATCAGTACCACATACCACAGTGCCGGGCGTGGTGGCTCACATCCCAGCACTTGGGAGGCAGAGGCAGGAGGATTGCTGTGATGTGAGTTGGAGGCTGAGCTCAGGGCCAGCCTGAACCACAAAGCGAGACCCTGTCTCAAAAAAAAAAAAAGAAAAGCAAAAGCCACCGTTTCTATTTTTCCTGAGTTTGAAGTTTCTCATGAAAAGCAGGTGCCCATCCAAAATCAGCACCGACCTTTGCAATAATTAGAGACACATGGGGACTTGTGGAACCTACATTTGAAGACATAAAACTTACAACGTGCAAAATAGTATATTCAAAATGGCTCAGTGTCTACAATTGCACCTTGACAGACTTCTAACAACCCTTAAGACAAGGTTCTAACTTGAAGTTCTCAAACTTCTTGGATTTCTGTGCCAGGATCTATGGGTCACTGTCTGCAGTCTGTAGTCTGCTGCCTTCTACTATCTCCACCTCTACCCAAAAACCCACACAGGGTTGTCCTGGCCACAGATGGGGAGCAGCCGCTGGTGCCCATCTTGCAATCACTCTTGCACTCTTGCTCTTAGACAGACAGAGGTCCCACACATTGTGAGGATCTTCTCAACTCCGTCTGGATTCCTCTTGCTTTGGTTCAGATTCTGCTGCCAGTGTTCTGCATTTTCCTCATTTAATGACAGAGCATGATGAACGGATACCAGCATTTGGGGTTATACAATGGGTAGCTTCAGATGTGAAAATACGTAGCATTACAGGTTTCATGTCATGATGTTAATGAAATACAAATGTGTTCTATTAATGGATCCAGGACCTCGTAACACTTTGTGTGGACTCATAGAAAACGTGTTCAGGGTTAGTATGGCTTGATCTCAATTGACCAAAATACATTAACGATAATTTCTTTCATTATTATAGTAACATTCAATTTCTGTTAGTACTCACAACTCAATAGCTATCATACGCAGTTGCTATGTTTGTTTTCCGGTAATCTTTCCTACTAATCAGACTTCCGAGGCTGGACACACTTGGAGCCTCAGCACGGACTGAGGGTCCGGCCCTAAAAACCCTCACTGCCAAGCAGTGCTCAGGGCCTGCCCTCCAGGAAAGTCTCTCTTTTCAGGAATCGGTCTTCACTCAAGCACGCTGGCATGTCCACAACCACACAGAGGTCTGAGACCGTCAGGTGGACGTCCTAGCGCCCACTCTCGCCTGCGCTGCCCTCACTGCCCGGAGGAAGAAAGATCTGTTCTCTCTCGCGATATTTCCTCTCAGCAGTCTCTATTTGGAAAAGTGAAAATCGTGGCTAAAGGAGAGAGATTCATCCTTTACTGGCTCTGGACTCAGGATTTCTTACCTTTCTGATGTTTTTATTTTCCCTTAATGGTGGTAAGGATCATTCAGGCAGGAAGGGGGGCGGCAACAGAAGGAACAGCCCCAGTCCACGCACAAAGGCCAGGATCACGTCCATTGCGAAAGTACAGGAGCTGGGGGTCAGCCATGAGGGACAGGGCTTCGCCACCATCTGCGGCCCAGTACCGCTGTCAAGCAACTGAGCACTGAGAGTTCTCTTTGGGAGTAGGGAGGAGTCCAGGCCAACAGCACTGAGCTGTCACTGGCTCATCACAAAAGGCCCTGGAGCGGTGGGAGGTGCAGAAGGGAGAGGAGGGAGGGGCGGGAAAGGAGGCTCAGCCCCGGCCCTCCCCACTCTCCCGCCCACGCGTCTCCACCCTTCCCCCTCTCACCACCCTGCCTTCTGACTTCCCCTGCCCTGCCTGTTAGACAGACCTTAGTCTGTTTTTCATTCATTCATCCCCAGACACAGATTTTCCCTGGATTTTTATCCAGCGCAGGTCGTAGCTGATGCTAAAGTTTCAATGATATTTTTATAAGTCCATAACATTCACAATTCTGCACAAACACTTTTAGGACTGCCACAGGAGCACGCACAGAGATGCTGCTGTCCACAGCCATGGCAGAGTGAAAAGGATGAGACTACTCGGAGTCCATGTGCACTTTAACCTCTGAGGAACCCCAGCGGGGTCTATGGTGTCACTACTGGGCTGAACTAATAGCACCGAACATGAACGACTATAAGGGAAAAAAGATGGCCTCAAACTGAAGCTTCGGTGGCTTTTTATTGATAGAATCAGGAAGGAAGGATACAGGACAAAAAAAGAATGTCTGTGCCAAAACTCACATAGGGGACAGGGGAAAACAGGTCAAGGTCAAGGTCAGGGTGTTCAGTCACATGACTGAACTTAGGGCCAACCTTAGCAGTCGGTCAGACCATGGAGAGGACAAGGATCAGAGCATGCATTCTTAAAAACATTTTGTTCCTACCTGGACTTAGAGCCTTACAGGTTAGCTCTTAAGCTGACTGTGCCTGCTGGGAGATTTGGGGTGTGCAGCCCCAGAGGTTCTTTGTTGGTATATACCTGTTGGGTGCAATTCCCAAACAGGGTGGTTGCCAACATACGCCCAGCTTATCCATAACTCTGGCAAATACCCCACACACAGACCCACCCAGGGACACACGTATCTCCCACATCCTTCCACCAACCTATCTGATATATTTATAAAACAATCCACTATTTTTAAACCCACAATTTCATCATTTGCATCAGGAAAAGGCCAACCAAAGCTACAATGAGATACTATCTCACCCTCAATAAAACCACTGTAATTATTTCTTGTAAGAAATACTAGCGTCTGGGTTTTTACCCCAAGGAAACAAAGTCAATACACCAGAGACACCGGTGTGCCTGTAATTATCATGGCACTGTTCACTATAGCTAAGATACTAATGTGTCCTAGGAGCCCATCTCTCAGTGAGCGAAAAAGGAAATTAAAGGATTTGTCCTGGATTGCCAATAATTCAGCCAAATGGTGACACCACATAAAACTTGACAGCTGAAGTACAACAGGCCCAGTCAGATCTGAACCAAAAGATGAAGGTAAAGTAAAATAAGCAATGTTTTCAGTGTTTCTGAGATGTGGTTGTGTCTTAGACCATTTATGCTGCTCTAGTAGAACACCTGAAACTGGATGTTCAATTACTTATCAATTAGAGAAATGTATGTCTTACAGATCTGGAGGTTGGGGGGTCTAAAGCCAACCATTTAAAAGTGACATCATGTTCAAGCCAATACAACAATATGAAAAGCAGAGCAGTATATGATAGACGTGGGTTGTGGTTTAAATATAAAATGTAATGATTTGTGCCTAGGATTTATATAGATAACTTCACAGCTGTGTTGCTTATGTTTTAAAGCTGCATATAAAATGCAGGGTATTATTAGCAAAATCACTGCTAGAAGACGGCATTTGCCTCCTGCATATCATATCGCACCATGTGGTTACACAGGTTCAATTTGCCATCACTGTGAGCAAAGGACCTGAAGTTAGCATTTTTTTTTCATTTACAACATATCAACAGTGGGAGAGAAAACAACTAAGACTTCAGAATTTGGGTGCTTTTACTTATATATACTATATTTTGCTTTTTAGCTAAAAGCTTAAATACTGATAGCAGTCACTAAGAAAGCCTGGGCTATGGCTAATGCTCCTGGACTTGGTTATGTCTGTGGTTTTGATGGCTTTAGAACCACAAGCATTCACTATAAATGTGGCTATGGTGGGTACAGATTTGGTCAGTGTTATTAATACTACAGTAGGCACTTGTTCCCAGGTGTAAACTACATAACATCTATTGAGTCTAATCTTTTAGAATACAGTGATTTTGTTCTATCACACTGTTTCATTCCTGTTTTATTCAGTTTGAATACTTAATGATGTGATCCAATCTTAGGAAATAATTATGGATTATTAAATTCCTACTTGTCCCACATCAGGGTCCTAAACTACAGTGTTCTCTTGCAATTTTTTTCAAAAGTGGGATATTTTTATCATAAGTGGGATTTTTCATAACAGGGATCAGCACCTCCTACTGGAACCTGGACTTGCTGTGGGGGAAAAGGCAGCTCAAACCTGCCATAGAACTCCGCAGAGGTCAAACCTGCAGGAAATCTGGGCGCCAAGAAGAAGGACTACTACTGTCTAAAATATACACAGAACTGAAAAGTTAGAACCACCCCCAAATTTAGAGTCCCAATTCAAAATTGGTCACCTGAAATGAACAGATCAGACATTTTTCAGATAAAGAAGTAAAAGCAGCAAAGAAACATGAAAAACAGTTCATCACTGTTCATTCTAGAAATGGAGGTGAAAACAACATTGAGATTTCATTTCACTGCAAAAGGAATGGCTGCCACCTAGAAATCAACTAGACACAAATGCTGGCAGGGCACTGGGGAAAAATGAGCCCTTCTCCACTGTTGGTGGGAATGTAGACTGGTGGGAAGACTATGGAAATCGGTGTGGAGATGCCTCAGAAAACTAGGACTGGAGGTCACAGTTGACTCTGCTCTTTCCCTGTTGGGTATATTCACAAAAGGTAAAATCGTCATACCACAGTGTCATACATTCACTCATGTCTATGGCAGCATGATTTGCAATAGATAAATCTTAGAAACAGCCCAAATGCCCATCAGCTGGAGACTGGGTATGATGTATTTTTTTTTTAATAAAATGGGGTAGTACTCAGACATAAAAAATAATAAAAAATAATGAATCATAAACATTCATAGCTAAATGTATGCATGTTGATACCATAATTATAAATGAAATAAACAGGACACACATGTATAAATATCATATCATTTCTCTAGTGGAAGGAAATGAAAATGTAATTGGGAACCAAAATGTACCATAGGTACTTTGAACCTCAGAAGATCTTCAATGAGGCAGGGGAATTT
>PVIR01039606.1:0-13814 GCA_004026965.1 Petromus typicus
AAGACACAACTTAATTCTCATTTTTTCCCATAGCCCTACCCCCCTACCACCCACCCTTATACATAAAATTTGTTTCCTTTCTTTTTTGTCATAAACTCATTATTTTCCCCCTTCACCCTATTTTACTTTGAGTATATTCTATTTCACAATATATAACATACAATTCTAGGACTCATTTACATCTTTATTTTCTCATACCAGAGAAAAGATGCGATATGTACCTCTCTGTGACCTATTTATTTCACTTATGAGGATATCCTCACTTGTTTTCTGTTTCTACTGATCCTTTAAGTCTAAAAGAATTAGTTGCATTTTGAAATCTTTCTGGTCTTCCTGATTTTTTTGTACAAAGCTGAGATGTCATTTATATATGTATTTTTTTTTTTTAGCACGTTGGGACCCAAAAGTGTTTACAGCATATGATGTATTTCGTGTAAGTCTAATTACATCTGAGCTTATTGTACAGGAAGTAGAAACCCAACGAAATGGAGTCAAGGCTATATTTGATCTGGAAGGCTGGGAGTTTTCACATGCTTTCCAAATCACTCCATCTGTAGCCAAGAAGATTGCTGCTGTACTTACAGTAAGTGTATATTTTAACTGTTAGATATACTTCCAAATGATTTTAAGTTTTGGTACATTTATTAGATACTTCAGTAGAATTTTAGGAAAAAATATGTAATTCGATAATGTCAATAGGAAGTAAGATATAATTTATAAAGGAAAATACTGTAACAAATTTAAATTAATAATCATATAATCTCCATGTTTTAATAATATGGTAACTTTGTATTCTTGTTTTTTATTGTGAAATAGCTACATTGTATATACATATCATGATTATACTCAACATTGTGTTTTCTTATGACTAATATTTTCTTCCAAAACTGAAATACTGACTCAAAAGTTAACACCAATTCAATAAAATGTCACATAACTTTAGTAAAGGTGTAACTTGTATTTTCTCCCCAGAAATCAGATTTTTTAAAAGGCCATGAAATTTGACTTACTTATTCTACTTTTGCAAACTTAGTTAGAGAATAATCCTAACTGTAGAAGGGCTCTGAATAGTATAATAATACTAGCTTACTCTATCTCAGATACTCTGCTAAGTGTTTCTAATGCATGGCCTCTCAATGGCTGTACTAGCCTACATGTAGGACCATAATTTTTTTCTCATTTCACAAATTAACAAATTATGCCAGAGAGGTGGATATAGCAACGCTCAGGCCTGTATTCTGTCAGCAGTGAAGTAAAAACTCCAGTCTAGGTGATCTGAATGTAACATTCATGTTTTTAATAACTACTCTTCCTATACATGAAACAGCATCTTTAATAGAGTTGAATTAGAAACAACTTATCTAGAAATAGGAAAATAGTTATATAAATTATAGTGTACTCATTTGACAGGCTTTTGCAACAATATTAAAAGTCAACAAGATTAAAAATTGTATTTAGATGTAAGTTATTTAGAAAGCATATTTGCGATTCTGTTTAAAATAATACATAGAACATAGAGAAAAAGCCTCAAGTTAAAAAAAGCAAGACATGGAAAAAAGTCTTGCATGAAAGATGTGAAAAATATTTAAAAGGAAAGAGAGTGTAAGGGTAAAGAATGAGGGGAAAATGAATGTGGTTATAATAAAGAAAAAAGAAAACAAAGATTTATAAATAGGGGGTAGGGGGTTGCAGGGCAGGGGGAAAGGGAAAAAATGAGAATCAAGAGTCATATTCTAGTACAAATTCTCAATGTTGAATGTGATGATGGGTATTCATAATGTACCAATAAAGATTAAAAAAAAGAAATATGAAAGAATCTTCAAAGAAAAAGACTGTGTATTAACAAGCTGGGTAAAGAAACCATTTCACAAGGTTTTTAAAAAATCTCTAAAATAGCCAAAATTACTTTTTTGGTAAACATATTTATTAGAGTCAAACATTTAAAAAGCTTGCAACTACTGTTATATTCTTTAAATTTTCACGAAAGTTTTGGTAGAAATGTCATATTATAAATGTTCAAATTAAAGAACAATTTTATGTGACTGCAGAAAGAATATTTTGGTGAAAATATATGTATATTTCTCTTTTTCCCACTGGGACACATAAAAAGTAGTATTTATTTATTTTACTAGCACCTTTTAAATTATTTTAAAAATACTCTTTGCTTTACTCCTCCCTCCCCTCTCCACGGATCCCTTGATCTTCTTTCTTTCTTATTGTTCACTTTTGGAGCACATGTTTACATTCCTTGTGCAGAGCTGGTGGTACATGTGCGTAATGCTCTCGAATTCCTTTTTTCTTAAAAACTTTCCTAAGAGAAACTTTTTAACAGAGTTTTTCTTAATATGGTGACAGTAACTATTTGCTGATAGAATAATTTTGAAAATAAAATCTTACTCTAGGTACTGCTGTAAGCTTGGAATATGTTCAAGAAACAAACTTTAGTTTTACAAATATAGTTTTAAAATTATATATGTCTTATTTAATTTTTTTTTAATTTTCAAAAGGATTCCTTTCCACTGAAAGTTCGTGGTATCCATTTGATAAATGAACCAGTAATTTTCCATGCTGTATTTTCTATGATTAAACCATTCCTGACTGAAAAAATTAAGGAACGGGTAAGTAAAACACATTGAAGTCACATTCTTCTCCGCTAAACATTCCAACTCTTTTTCTAGGGATTGCTTTATTATCTTCCTTCATGCCCAAAACTCACACTATTGGGCCTTATCTACCTATCTAACTATCTATCATCTACAAGCCAACTATTTTTATAAATTAATATTTATTTTTAATTAAAAATCAGCACATTTTAAAATTTATTATTTATTTTTTGAACCAAAATCTGTATTGGTACATTTTAAATAGACACAATGATAACATCCATCATAGGGAATTTGTACCTGTGCATGACATATCTTTATTCTTTTGTTATAAGATTGTCTTCTCAAATTGCCTACTATAGCATAAAGTTGTATGCTCCCTGTAGAGGGCAGTGTGGCAATAGTTATCAAAATCACAGCCTCTGTACTTTTGGGAATTTATGCTACAGATAAACTTGTATATAAAATTACAGGTACAAGAGTATTCATCAGAAAAGTATTAGAAGTCATCAAGTTTTCATCATTAGGGGACTGGCTAAATAAAGTATGATATATCCACAGATTTGCAGGATAAATTGTAATATGAAACATTCAAAATGCAGAGTGGTATTCATGGAAGCTTTTCTATAAAAAGGGAGGAAATTAAAGCATATAATTATACTTGCATTAAAATTATATATTATATAAGAGAATATACAGAACAAGTGAGTACAAGGAACACAGTAGAGATGTACACTGGATACAGATGAGGACAGGGCCAACAGGAAAGTATCTCGCCGAGTATCTTTCTTTTCTTCCTTTTTGGTACTGAGGATTGAATCCCAAGCCTTACACTGAGCTACATCTCCAGACCTTTCTGGTTTTTTTTGGTTTTTTTTTTTTTTTTTTAATTTTGAGGAAAGGTCTCACTAAGTTGCCCAGGCTGGGTTCAAATTTGGAACTCTCCTGCATTAGCCTCTTGGAGTACTGAGATTACCATGTGCACCCCCATGCCCAGAGCACTGTGTCTTTTATCTAATTCTGATTTCTAATCATGTCATTGTATTATTATATAAGTAAAAGTAGTTTTGTTAATTGTAATGTGAAACTGAAAATCATAGTATCTAGATTATATTGCTTAATATTATATTAGTTAAAATAATTTTGATGGGTTTTGTCTGTTTTTAGCCTATCCTGTGATATCTCTGGTGAATAACTGCATTTTTTAGGGCAGCAATAGAGTACTTGAATTCTAAGAATGGCAAGTCTTCTACAACAATCTGTGGAGGATTCTGGAGGACTTAGATAAACTTTGGCATCATTTACCATCTTGGACACAAAATATTTTTAAAAACTTTAACTCACATTTTAAAGATTATTTAAATATAAATTATAATTTTTTTGGCATTGGGACTCTAGTCCAGGGCTTTGAACACAAGACAGCCTGTGAGACCAGTACTCTACCACTGAGTCATGTCCTGACCAGAAGAGACTATGCTTTTTATCTTAAGAAATGCTAACATTTTGTACCTGGTCAGAAAATTATGACCCTCGAGCTTCCTTACAAGTTATCCAGTGGGAATCTCTGTCTCCAAGCTAAGCCAACTATAGTCATGTGCTTTACTGAAGATGGACACTTATTATCACTTTTCAGTCTAGAAGTCAATAGAAAGATGTTCAAAATTTGTGCATTTTTTCTCATTTTTTCAGGATAGTATGAAAACAAATTCCCACCCTCTATTTAATTCTTTGAGATCTAAAAATAAGTTTTTCTGTTTTGTGTTATGTTATGGACAAATAAAGACAAAAATAAACTGAACTTAATAAAAAGAGAGTATAGGCCATCATTTTTTTTTTTTTTTTTTGAGACAGGGTCTCACTTTTGTAGTTCAGGCTGGTCCTGAGCTCATCCTTGAACTCACAGCAATCCTCCTGCCTCTGCCTCCCAAGTGCAGGGATTACAATCATGAGCTACCATGCCCAGCACTGTGGTATGTGGTTCTGATGGCTGGTGGGTGTGAGTCTCCATGCTGGGCACTGATTGTTGTATGTGATTACCAGGGATGCCCTTGTACTTGCAAGGCAGGCGCTGGAAACACTGAGCTAAATCCCCAGCCCTAAGCAAAACAATTTGAAAAAGAATTCAGTGAAAATGAGATGACATGGAATAGAACTGTCAAAATTTGGGAGAAGTTATTGGAAACACTATACATTTTCTTATTTTTTCCTCTATAAGAAGATTGCATTTCTTCTCATTTAACTCATAGTATTTTAAGCATTTCAGAAAAATCCAAGAATTAGGATTGCAAGATTCCTAAATATAAGAATTATTAGTCATCCTAGCCTAGCATATAGTAAGTGTTTAAATTATTTTTGAAGGCATAGATGACATTTTTGCCCTACCAATGGAAAACACTTATTATGTATTTATTTATTTATTGTGCACTTTTAGGTTTTTAACTTAAGAGCTTTCTATGAATTATGGTTTATTACTACTGTCAATAGTAGTAATTGTAATACTAGATACTGAACCCAGAGAGTGATCCCAGACAGTGACAAGCTACATCCTCAAGCATTTCTATTTTGTTTTAAACCATGTTTTCCCCAAGTTGTTCATGCTTGTCTGCAACTTGCAATCTTCCTGTCTCAGCCTCTAGAATAGCTAGGATTCCAGGCATGCATTGCCCTGCCCAGCTATGATCACTTTTTAGTTTAAAATATTTGAAATACAAGGTAGCAAATGATCATAATTATCTAATTTTATGTAACCAAGACTACTCTTTCACTATTCAGAGCAACCTAAGATATTCCTCATATGCCCAATTAGGTGTTCAGACATATGTGTCCATTTACTATGAATTAGTACTACATAGTACATCTCTACCATCTTTTCACAAACCTTTGCAATTATAAGAAGGCAAATCTAATAAACTAATAAATTTTTAGATTCACAGCATCATAAATAAAATTTTTAGATTCACAAGAATAATAAAAGATGCAAATATGTATACATGCTCTTCTAACTTGGAAATTGTTAAAAGATTTTATGAGGTTGATTGTCCACTGGAAATGTATCTATTGTAGTGAGAAGAGAAGAGGATGCCTACTAAAACATTTTGTGTTTTTTTTAGATTCATATGCACGGGAATAATTACAAACAAAGCTTACTTCAGCATTTTCCTGACATTCTTCCACTGGAATATGGTGGTGAAGTGTTCTCCATGGAGGACGTCTGTCTGGAGTGGACAAATTTTATAATGAAGTCTGAAGATTATCTCAGCAGCATTTCTGAGGCCATTCAATGAGAAGTTATTTCATCCAAATGACTTCCTAATTAAAGTATAGAAGTGAGATCCTATGTGAATGAAAGAAACAGCAAATCTTTTAAATCAATCATTGCTTGTCTGATCTTTAAAAACGTAAAAACATGTAACATGAGCAGTATGGATGTTTGGAAAGATATTTAAACCTTTTTTTTTTTCACTTTTGAAGTGCTTGAATGTTAATATATTAGAATAGCATAGAAGAGATTTCCAATGTTTGCACTTGAAGAAATAACATAGAAAGTGATTTCTAAGGTGGCTATTCATGTACACCTTTGTGTGATCTATAAAATTTAATTTAAACAAGTGTTTTAAACATTTATTGAGCCACAGATTTATAAAATCTGCCTAAAGAAATAATATTTCACAAATCAAGTCTAAAATATTATTAACACTCATTTTGTATGTGTGTCAGATTAGTTTAATTCAGACTAAAACCTGACCATGGCTTCATAGTTACTTCTGTTGGGCAACAGGATAGTTCATCTCAGGGAAATTCTATTCTAGCACCTGCTTACAATAGTTGCCTTTGACTGGAGAGTCTTTATGCCATACTACTGTATATAGATCTCCTGATACCTACATACTTACAATTGATAATAACTGATTAAAATATAATTTTGAAAACATTTCAGACATAGTTTATGGCTTCCTAATGCTGTTTTGCATTTTTTAAATAAATCAAGAATGTAATTTTGACTTTGTGGTAATTCTTATGAATACATTACATGGAGTTTTATAGAGGTGATATTTAGTTGTATTATACATAGCATTTTTGACTGAATGACACCTATGTAAAAGAAATGTTTACATGTCTTAAATCACTGCCAATTACACTTGTTATTTTTCAGTTTATACATAAAATAATCTGGGTTTTATTCTTATATCAGAATATTCTGAGTCTCACAATTCTTATTTACTTTTTAAAAAAGTAGTTAGTATGTGCTGTTTGTAGTGTAAACTGTATCAAAGAATATTTCATTTACCAAGAAAGATATAATCTCATCCTTTGCAGTCAATATATCCTTAAATTTATAATTTTTATACTTAGTGTTTTCTAATTTATTTTATTTTGAACTTGAAAATGAAAGAATATGGAGTATGAAATTTGTTGAATCTGTTCAACTTGTTAAGTTTCAACATTAATCATACAATAGTATCTTTGCGCAAAGATATTTTTCTGCGTGCAAGGGGTTTTTTCTTCATAAGAAAATTAGTTTAATCAGGTGAGCTGATACTTATAATTCTTTGAATATATATCTATGATTAAACAGAGCAATTTTGGATGTTCTTTAGAGAATGTGTTTGATTTTGATGTAACATTAAGACGCTAACTTGACATTCTACCTTTTATAATAAAATTAGCTCCTGCTTGTTCATTAAAGGAATTTTAAAGCTTTCTTTATAAAATTGTACAATTTAAAATATTTAAATTAAAAGTCATAAAATTGAAAATTGTATAATTAAAATAATAATTTTTAAAAATCACTTAAAAGGATAAGCAGCAATAACAATAGAACACTTCTGGTTTGTCCAACATTTATTCCTGGAAGAATCTATATATCACATGTTCTACTTCATTTACATTTGACTCCTTAAAATAGTTTCCTATGATTTTGTAAAGGAAAGAGTAGTACATGAATAAATAATAACACTTAGAAATATCTTTTAAATGTGCTTAATTAGTGACGTATTTAAGAGTAAATGAAATTAAAATAAGTCGATTTGTGCAGGCACATTTTATGATGGATCTCTAGAATTTTATAAAAACAAAGCAATTCTCTGAAGAACATTATCAAAACAATATGAAATGAACAGATAATTTTCTGGAATGTCAAGATAAAAAACTGCCTAGCTGTCTATATTACATTACTATGATTGTACTAGAAGTGTCTTTCGAAAGGTTAACTCCATATGTGCTCATTATGTTACTGAAGTGAATAATTTATTTAATACTGTATAAAAAATTAAACTTCTTTCACTTAAGCCACAATGTGCAAGTTTTTATTTAACAATATGAATATGAATCATTCTTTTCAAAAATTCTCTTTCTTTTATAAAAGATTATTAGCACTAGTTGCACATTACACAAATATCCATTAGGGGGGTAGTGCATGTTTTTGCTACAGATCAAACCCAGACTCTCACACATGCCAAGAAAAGTGCTCTACCAATTGAGCTACATTCCCACTTCTTTCTTATAAGTTTTAATGGAAGACTGATTTTTCTTGCTGCTTAGTTAAAAGTGCTATTCACTGGGCTAAGGATTTAGCTCAGTGGTTCTAGTGGCTGCTTTGCAAACAGAAGGTCTGCAGTTCGATCCCTGGTAACCACATACAACAGTGATGGACATGGTGACTCACGCCTGTAATCCCAGCACTTGGGAGGCAGAGGCAGGTGGACTGCTGTGAGTTTGAGGCTTGCTTGGGCTACATAGTGAATTCTGGGGCAGCCTGAACTACAAAGTGAGACTCTCAAAAAAAAAAAAAAATCCCATTTCCTTAATGCCTTTGGCTGGAACCAAATATTACTAAAGAAACAAAAACTTTTTTCATAAAACTAAAAGTACATACTTTAGAAGTTAAAACTTTAAAGAAAAAAAGCCACAGTGTGCCACTTAATCGGATAATGGTTTTCTGCAACGGAAATTATTTTTAGAGCTATTTTAGTTTAACAGAAAAGTTCAACATATAGTGTATTATAAATAATTTTGAAATAATCTACCATTACCTGAGGCCATTATTTTTTCAAACTAGGCTTTTCTTACAGAAAGTACTAAAGTTCTATTGGAAATATTATCTTTGCCTACATATTATCTATAATAAGGCTGGAGATACAAAAAAAATCAGGTGATACATAAAGAAGGCACAAATTTATTTAACTAGTAATATGTTGTCTGAAACAGTCCTTCTAGGCCTTATATGTTGAATTTTACCATACTGATATGGAGGAGCTGTAACAAAGTTGGAACTAGAATTGAAGGCAATAAAACTACAATGGGCAGCAGTATATTCCCACTAATTTTCTGCTCAGTAAGGATATACAGAATACACTATCTTCCCCTACCCCCACACTTAGAACCTGACTGACTGCTCTCTAATCTATCCAAATCAGTCATGTTAATTTATCTCATACATCTTCTTTTGATAACAGCATACATTGTACTATATTTAATAGAAAAATAACCATATGCTACCTGAAAAAAGAAAAAAATATATCTGAAAGAACTATATAAGTGAAATATATTGTAAAGATCTTTAGAATATTTCTAATAAAGTGCTTTGGGAAAGTGGATGGACTTTGAGATCAGAATGTTAAGTGAAATAAATCAGAGAAGCTTAAATATTGCATAGTTTCGCTTATATGAGAAACCCAAAGTAGGAGTAAATGGCAAAATAAAAGACAGACAATAGAAAATAGGGAGATATGGTGGAAAGATATGGAGGGAAGGAAGAGGGAGAAGAATTAAGGTGTATTATGTACTGTGCAAACTTCCCATGAGGAATGTGATCATTATATACTGCAAATATATACTAATAAAAAATAAACATTGGGAAAAAATTCCTTAGGAGTGAACATAAGTAAAAGTAATTTTCACCCAGAGTGACTGAGGATGCATGCTTAGAGGAACTAATCTTGGAAGCAGTATTTAAGAATGGCTAACTTTCCTAGTTGGCAATGAACACTGAGGAAGAAGGACATTTCAAGAAAAAATAAATAACAAGAGCAAAGATTTAGAGATGATTTATGCATGTTTGCAAAAACGTAATTAGCCCTATATCTTTGGAAAGGGGTGATGGGTATAAGATTTAGTTGTCATTTGCCTAGAAAGATGCATGTAAATCATATTATGGATGCCTTAAATACCAATTAAAGAACTCTGTAAAAGTATATTATTTATGTTTGTGCCACCACATTAGATGCATATATCATCATTTAACATTTTAAACAAAAGAGATCCATTTTCACATTCTTTTTGCTCCAAATAATAGTCTATAACTGACAGAATTAGACTAAATTCACCTGTGGCTGCAGCATCCACACATTCCATGACCGTATGATGGTCCTATGCAATGTGATTCCACAGGCCTTGAGATCATGGCCATCAGATTCTATCAGTCCTACCTTGAAACATCTGAGGCTGATCCATTTATAATGATCTATTACCTAATCTGTTGCAACACCTCCTCTTGGTCCACAGCTTTCCAGTTGTTCCTCCCTTTACCCACCCCTTCCTTGCTGGCACAATTATCTTTCCGTAAGACCTCATTTCCAGATTTTCAAGACAGTAACATTGCACATACAGTGAATTTTTGATTGGCACCCAAAACCCTTCACACACAGGCTCAACTCGTTTTTCTATTCTCCCAATGCCTGACTCCACCTATACTCCAGTTAAGGTACTTTCTCACCATTCAAAACATCACCTTAACTCTTCCTACTTCCTCTGCCCAGAGAAATTCTTTATTCTCTGATTACATTCAGCCTTGCCCATTTGTCACCTCTGTGAAACTTTCTCTAATTCTCCCCAGTAAGAATTCCTTGCTTCCTCTTGTTTGACCTTTGTCTAAGTTTATAGCTATCAACTTACCTGTGGTCCTGCCAGGAATTGCTCTTAAATGCACACAGTGCTTTCAGCCTTGCACAATTAGTACCTAACCAGTGTCTAGCACAGCGTCAATATTTAGAGAAAGTGGATCTGATCCAGGGAAATATCATCACAAAATTGGATGACAGCCATGAGAGGGACAGCTTTGGGGGCCTGATGAACAGCTATGGGTGGCATGATGAAGCCCTATACTGTGTTTCATCCCAGGATATTATTTATTGGGAAGCCAGGCAGACTGTGCAGCTTCCTTACAAACTCTTGAGAACTGACCTCCTCTCTCTTCTTTTTCTTTCTCATTCATAATATTATCTGTTTAATAACATAAGTTCTTAACCATAGGGCTTCATTTTTGTTTCAAACTGCATTCTAATTTCACTGCTTGTAATACCTTATGAGCTTTCAGTTTTGAATTCATTATAAATTTCAATTCTTTAATTTCATCTACATACAGACAGGCTAGCCCCCAAGAAGCAGTCTAGGAGAATCACTGTAAAGTAAATAAAGCCCTGTTGCAATTTTGGGTATTTTATAGATTCCTTTCCCATTAATGATAACACCACAAAACTTCAAGCCACTGTTGTTCTAAGCTCTTCTGGTAGATACCTGGCAGCACAGCTTTGTTGTGTGCTATACCATTCTCACAGAGTACCACACAGTTAGTGAGATGCAAGGGTACAGGATAGGGAGTGGTCAGGCACAGTTCACACTGTGTTCAGCCTTCCCTTCCGGCTGCTACATCCCTTTCACTCACAACGCAAATCAGCCTCATTTGGGGAATTTCAGTCCACCAGTCACCTCTGACAGTTTCTGCATCCCAAATACCTGAATTTGCTAAGTAGATAAAACCTCAGGTCAGTAAATGTTGTCAACACTCAGTATTTATTCCAAATCCTTGCTTGTGAGGGCAGAAGATCTCTACACACAAAATACAATTAACAATCTTCAAGTGTCTAGGACAAATATCCCTTGAAGCAAAATTTTTTTCCCCTAAAATAATAATATTATCACCAGTTTCTCTTTCCCTCAAGCTAAAAGATAAGTGTGAGGGTTTCTCGGATTACCTGGTCATTTCCAATACTGGGTCTCTACCTTTTCAGCTATTGGTCCTACATGAGAAAGAAGATCGTCCTTAAAATCCTTAATTGAGACTTTCTGTACCCACATTTCAAATCTCAGATGCTCTCTATTTTTCTCTTTCACTGTTCAATTTCCCAATTACTTATCACCCTTTCTCTTTATTATACCTCAAAGAGATGGATATGCACTACAGGTCTCCAGCCAACTGACGTCCTCTTCACCAAAGCTGCTTTAAAGTTACAGGGCACAACTCTGAGCTCAGATTCACAATAAATAAGCCCTAGTTCAAACAGAAATCCACCACAAATAAAATCCCTTAGCTGAAGATCTTTCAAGTGTCCCCAGCAACAGGTATGACCAGAGGTGGACTACTTTCCCAAGAACAAGTGTATGAAACCTTTAGATCAGCTACCGTCAAGAGTAACAACATCCTCTATGACTCCTACATTCAATCCCCTTCATGTTCTCTCTGTACCTTTCTCATTGTTCTCCTTTTTATTTTTCAATCACCTGTGTCAAATTTTCCTTGAGTCATGTCTCTACCTTTATGTCCACTCAGGAGGGTCAAAACTTCTGAACCCTTGAAAAAGAAGCTGACGGAGTGGTAGGAGGTGTCATGAACTTACTGCTACAGAGAGGAATTTAAATAGCTTAGGAAGGGAGTTGAGCAACACATACAGTGAAAATCCTTCCCTGATCTTTGGGGAAAACACTGGCTTAACAAACTTTCATTTGAGTTGTTTCAGATAAACGGCTGATGAAAACTAGAATCAAGTATCTTGTTAACTGATAGACTTATAATTAGAGAAAGAAAAAAAGAATTGTTTTTTATGAAGTAGAGGAAATTATACCTTAGGCACCATAAGATGTCATAGTACAATTAAAGTCATTTAAGATAAACAAGTTATTGATAATCAGTTGTCATTTCAAGTGGTACTCAACAAGATTCAAAGGCAAAAGTTCATTGTAAAAACTACTTTGTCACATCTAAATATTTATATAGTGGAAGAAGGTCATACATTAGACATTGGTTGGAATTTCCACTACACTTGTGGCAAATGTATTAGATTTGTAGAAGTTGAATTCATTTGTGTAACTTGATGATAATGTCTCTATTCACTAGGTTCATATCCTAGAAACAAGACTAATTTCTAGCATTTACTAGACTCATCTGGGCCTAAACTGAAGTCTCTAGCTCAGTAATGAAAAACGAAGCCTTTTTACTTTTCAACTAACCAACATTTCCTGAGTGGTAGCTTTTATCCTAAAAGGTATAATCATCAGGAACAACTTCTTTGGAGTACAAAAACCTCTGATAATTCTTCTCAGTGAGTTAATTAGTGAACTTTTTCACTACTGTGTTGTTCCTGGCTGGCAGATTAAAAGATCCATCTTTGTTCTCAGTAATTCTGGTGACCTTTGTTTCATTCTATAAAATTCCAATTGTGATTACTCTGCTTAAAACAAACAAATAAACAAACAAACAAACAAAAAACATTCAGGGCCCAGGGATTTATTTCAGTGGTTCCGGTGCCTGTCTTGCAAGCGCAAGGATCTGGGTTCGATTCCCGGTAACCACATACAACAATGCAGGCCATGGAGACTCATGCCCACCAGCAATCAGTATCACATACCACAGTGCCAGGCATGGTGGCTCATGCCAGTAATCCTAGCACTTGGAAGGCAGAGGCAGGAGGGTTGCTGTGAGTTCCAGGCTGAGCTCAGGGCCAGCCTGAACTACAAGGTGAGAACCTGTCTCAAAGAACAAAACAAAATAAAACAAAACAAAGCGGAAACAACCCAACTGTCCATCAACTGGAGACTGGATAAAAAAAGCTGTGGTTCTTCTATAGAATGGAGTATTACTCTGCCATAAAAAATGATAAGTTTGAATCATTTCTACTTAAATGGACATACCTTGAGGATATCCTCATAAGTGAAATAAATAGGTCACAAATAGGTACATATCGCATCTTTTCTCTTGTATGAGAAAATAAAGATGTAATGAGTCCTAGCATTGTATATTATATATTGTGAAATAGAAAATGCTCAATGTAAATAGGGTGAAGGGGGAAAATGTTGAGATTGTAACAAAAAAGTAAGGAAACAAATTTTATGTATATGGGGGGGTGGTAGGGTGGGTAGGGTTATGGGAAAAAATGAGAATTAAGTTGTGTCTTATACTGGTACAAATCCCCATTATGGAGTGCAATCATGATGTGT